>OY756947.1:6560000-6730000 GCA_963580275.1 Crataegus laevigata
TTGACAATACTCTGATGTTGTTTTCTTCATAAGAGTATATGTTTTTAGAATTTATATATTAGTACTATGGTTGAATTTTGATTAATTTTGGATATTTTGGTAGGTTTGCTGTGCAGAGATATAAGCCCTGATGGCTTTCGCTTTTATATCAATCTGTTTCCTGAAATCGATCCAAATGACTTGTACCTGTAAGTGAAACATCTGTCATTGATATTGAACACTTATGTTTCTCCTTATTTGATGTTAGGGGTGTGCTATCCACACACCCCAAACTACTTCTCACACACCCCTTGTTAATTTCTGTCCCTTGATCTTCTTCAATTCATTCGATCCGACGGCAGAAAATTAGAAAGGTGTGTGAGAAGTAAAATGGGGTGTGTGGATATCACACCCCTTGATGTTATTATTCACACTCTTCTCCTGAAGGAACTTGTTTGTCAAATCTTAGTTACCGTGGCTGCCAATGATTCAATTTATTTATTTTATACGATTTAAGCATCTTCAAAAACATTACCATTAGATCAACTTTTATAGTAGTACTCATTTGGTGGTGGAGCCAAAGGTAAATGTAAACTGAAAAGATGGAAGATGGGGGCAGATAATGTATATTTAGTTTTCCGGCCATAATATTAATTATGCAAGTATGTGGGGATATCCTATGTGGGGATATCCTAGACTTTGAATGCAAGAAATAATATCACAAAAAGGGATAAACGGGAACCCTATGAGGCTATGACATTAGGATAGCACACATAATGCATGGGTCTGCGAATTCTCATGTGTAAAGTGTGTGTGACAGGTTTAGCAGTTTGAATGTCTTCTGTCAAAGTCTAGCATAACCACCCTGTGACTTTAAATTTCAAGCCTTGAACCACTGAAAAATGCCCCAATTTTTTCTTTAAACCATCCCAAACCCGCAATCTACTTACATACCGGATGCATCTTGAAGTTTACACCTGGAAACTATCCTAAGTCACATTTATGCTTTTCTGTAAAAAAATTAATGTAGATGACAAAGTGGTGGTAGGACTAACTCATATTTTTATTATGTACATGGAATACATTTTCATTATCTATTTGATTGTAACAAGTATATTGTCTTTGGACAGAGTGAAAGACTATGGAATCTATCACACATGGCTGAGGGCAGCGTCTGCTTCTGGATGAGAGGTGATTTGTGTGGTAATCCCTTTCTCCATTTTCATGCTGTTGGAATCAGAAGCAAATAAAACTGACATAAATGGATGAATGCTGTCGAACTCAGGAGTTAAGACGTACACAAATTGATGAATGCCGAATATTTTCAGGTTCCTATTTATCACTTAATTCCCCAGAAATCTTTAAACTTTCAATTTTGGGGCGATTCCCAGACTTAAAGTTCCGCAACCATGCATCCAGGACATACTTGACTCCAATATGATAAAATTATTGGCACATATGTGCTTCTTGAGAGTTGGTGTCTCTGCTCCTTGCCTTTAACACATACATCGACTTTGTAATTGAACATAAAAGGGGGCAAGAATTGTGTGGGGAGGGAAGTGTTTTTTACTATATTTATTTTTTAAAATTTTATCTATCTCCCCGCCTCCCCCTTCCCAATTGCTTAAAGGAACATGGATAATTATTGATCCATTTTTGTAAATGTGTTTTTACAGTAGTTTTCTCTCTTTTCTTCACTGTTCCAAGTTTGATTTATGTTTGATTGATTCTTGGATCAATATTTAAAGCCTTGCTTCTGTATTCTTTCTGGTAAATATATATTTTTTTCTGGTAATGTGAGGGTGTCAAGTAGTCGACAGCCGGTACTCCTAGGTTACGTCGAATCCTTATGATAATGAACTAGGATTCATATAGCCGACCCCACTTAGTGGGAAAAGGCTTTGTTGTTGTTGTTGTTGTTGTTGTTGTAATGTGAGATGTGGTGGAGCTTTTCATTAATTTAGGGCCCCTTTGATAACCAACCCGTTTTAGTTTTTAGTTTTCAATTTATTTTTCCTAGATATAGAGGGAAATATATGAAGGAAATAAGGAATGGAGAAGGATGAAGGGGAGGGGTGAGAGGGAGAAATGAAGGAGATTATATGAAAGCAAAAACTTGAAAGTGAAAACCACTTAGAACAGTTTCGGGTGGTTTTTAGATTTCATTTTGTGTACATTCTTTATATATCTCAATTCTCTTGTGTATCTCTATTCTAACACAAAAATAACACTAACTAAACTGAGATGGTTATCAAGCGGGCCCTTAGTTAATGCCTCTAAGATTTAGGAATTGTATACTACTAATCATACTCTAACCACTTTCTCGTGCGTAAGCAGAACTAGTCACAGCTTCGGTATAACGAATCTGAACAAAGTCAGCTTGCTGAGTCATATAGCCAACATTGTTATGAGATTGTGATTAGTTATGAGAATGTGATTAGAGTGATAATTAGTAGTATACAATCTACTTAGATTCTTGGGCAGCGTACATTATTACAGGTTAGATGAAAGCTTATATTTTATTTCATTGGCTGTTTTGAGTTTGTAGTAGCATGCAAGTGGAAGGAAAATTCATTCAATCTCCATATACCTACTTTGATGTTGAATAAGACAACACTGTCATTCCAAGAAGAGAACCCTTTGCAGATGCAATAAAAAAGAGAGATTGTTATATTTGCCCGTATCTAACTGTTAAATGTATGAAGTAAATGCATGTTCCGTAGTTAATTTTCATAAATCAAAATGTGTAAAAAATTGTCTTGATTCTAACCCTATATATATGGGTTGGGATGAGGCCTTTTTTTTCACACATTTTGACACTTTTTTAGAGTTCAATCTATAACTTTTTTCAAGGATCCAAATCGTATATATTTCAATTCATTATTCATAAAATTATTTTTGTAAAAAATTAAACAAATTCAAAATTATTAAGGCATCCTGGTTATTGTCAAGAAAAATAGATGAACAGGGTTTTTCAAAGAAACATTAGTATGGCTACTATCTAATCCAAAGGTCGAATAGGTTTGAATTTGGTTGGTTTTTTTGTAGATATAATGTTTACGATAAGACGTAAAAAATGGATGGTTGTATCATTAAAATCAGTGTTCTAAAAGTTGGCCCCCTAGGCGCTGAACGGTGAAGGGCCGATTCGATTTAGGCCAAATTGTTGATGAAAATTGGGGAGGGTTTAGGCGGCCGCCTTGTGACGACCCGTCCCTACTTTTCACTGAAATTTCTCTTTCATTGGCGTGTTTTAATGATTTTACCCTTCTTGGACAAAAGTGGAATTTGACGTGTATGTGGTTTTGGCTTTCAGTTTCATTCTTCTGATTTCGTATGTAATTAGTACTCGTCGCTACGAACGCGTGGGCACGTGTTAGACTCAAATCGGACTGTAATGAAAAAGTTACGCTTCGTTAAGGTACGTTAACTACGGATATTTTGTACACGTGCGCACGAATTTATAGTGTCCGGAACGCTGTCAAAGAGACTGATTTTGTACAATTGTACAAAATCCATCCAATCCCTAAAAAGTGGATCCGGTTCCCTTCACTAATCAAATCCCTCCAATCCATCTCTACCACTCACATCCCTTCCCTTTCTTACCTCACCAATCAGAAAACAACTCTCTCTCTCTCTCTCTCTCTCTCTCTCTCTCTTTCCCCGAACTCTCTTTCTCTTTGCAACAAGGATGAACCACCTTCAAACCTTATCAACGTGGCCTTAAAACCATACCTTCGAACTCGTCTCACAACCATATCTTTGGGTCGTGGTTTGACCGAGTTTTGGACGTCGAACTCAGAAGGTCCGACTCGACTCAGTTTTTCCCTGATGAGTTGCGAGCGAGTTACAAGTTTTTAGGAAGACCAAAGACCTCCACTCAACTCCTCAAGGTCTTTAGTGAAGGTTTGAAGGAGAGACAACTTCGAAACAAAAGGTTTCGAGAAGTCAGAGTTTGACCCGTGCCTTTCGAGCCAATTTTCGACCAAACCATAGTGAGTTGGCCCGCGTGCAAGGTATCAATCTCTTCGTCTCGTTGAGTATTACAACTTTCCTTTTTGTTTCACCCAATTTCATTAAGTATTGAAAAAGTTATATGCATTTGAATCTTACCTAGTTTCTGGCGAGTTCGGCGGATTTCGAGGCATTTTTCGACCAAACAATGGTGAGTTAGAAGTCGTGCAAGGTACCATTCTCTTTGTCTCTTCGAGAACTACAACTTTTGTTTTTGTTTCACTTGATTTCGTTGAATATTGACAAAGTTATGGCAGTTTAAAGTTAGTGCAGTTTTCTGGCCGAATTCCGGCCTTCCTCTTCCTTTGGGTCCGGTAACCCATATGTTGGACTCGGGCCAGACTTTTAAGCCCAACCATTCCAAACCCAGGCCCTTGGGGCCGAGTATAAGAAGGCCTTTGGGCCATTGTTGTGAGGGCCTTTGGCCCGTGACCCCAAACCCTTTTAATTCTTTTGTTTTCATTTTATTTGTTATATTAAAGGCCTTGGGCCTTATTTGTGAAGGCCTAAACCCCAAACCCAATTCCTAAAGCCTTAAACCCTTTTAGTTTAGGCCTTTGGGCCTAGAACTCTTAAGCCAATCTATCAATCTAGCCCAACTTAATAATCCTTAACCCATATGGAATATCCGTAAGATAATATTCCATCTGTCAGGGAATATTCCTCCTGTTTACTTTTATTGACTTTTCGAAAATTTAAGCGGGACACTTCTTAGGGTAATTTGACGTCCTGAATCTGTTTTTGACGTCCATTTTCCCAAATTCAATTGTTATAATATAGTTTTATTAATTGTACCCTTTATGTGCTTAGGGGCAATTATTAGTGGAGTTTCCATCTTCGCTAGGTCGCGTGGCTCGTCAGCGGCGAAGTATTTGTGAGTGGGCAGTTTATTTTATACCTATACATATTTATAGTTTTCAGAAATGTATAAATACTTCACTTTATGTATATATTGCCAAGTAGTTGATAATTGTGATATAATTACAATAAATGCTGCCATATGGTTGAGATATACTTGTCATGACATCTATACATATTTTGTATACATGTTCATCCTGCTGCACCCGGGTGTTAGTACTTGCCCCAGGGCCAAGGTCAGTCCTTCACGTGTATGTTCGCATCGCACCGTTCGCTCGTCTTGGATCTAAGTTAGGTGCCAGTCCTGTCGGGTAGATTGCATTAGGCAATCCAACTTGTATGTGACCGTGCTTCTGCACCAGCCTTCATGTGATCGTAGTACTAGAGCGTATTGATTACATCCAGCCTGTCGAGTAAAATTGCATTAGGCAATTTCGACTTGCGTGCTAGCCCAGATTGATGAGCAATTGATTATCACATGATTATTTTATTGTGGCATTTGATATATCATGACTTGGCATACTTCTGATTTTATTGCTATTGTATTATCGTTTACATACTTACGTAGTATGTTTTAAGAAAACTATACTTGTTTTACGGCGAAGGGTTAGTATATTAAAAAAAAAAAGGTTTTTGTATAAACATTGTTTTGCTGACCCACTCAACTTTGTTTTTCACCCCTCCAGGTTTAGTAGTTGTGCTTATGTATATACAAGGATTCTGGCAAATCTTAGGAGATGGTTACTTTCAATGGTATAATCTTCATCCTATTTACTATACTGTCTTATGCTCTGACATCACGTGTGAATAGGGTTCAATCCCGCTTACCTGCACACTCTCTTGATTAGGCACTTTTAGGTTTAAATTTTATTCACATTTTTCACATCACTACACTTTATGGCTTCGTCACTGTCTAGGTGTCGGCCATCATAGCTCGATTTGGAGTCCAAGTGGACATTTCGGGTCGGGGTGTGTCACGCCTAGGCGCTTTCTAGGCGTTCTAGGGGGTTTAGGCGGTGGTAGGTGGCCAGTTTGGGCAGTCCATGATTTTGAAATCTCGCCGTGAATTGCAGGCTTTCTTCATCCCTTTGCATTCACATCTCTTGCAATCATTGCATCTCCTAGGCTTGCATCCCGTCACATCTGCACTACATCTTTGCACCGTCTCGCGTTGCATCTCTCACGATCTCACCGCACCTGGTTTGCAGCTTCAAAGGGATGACAAGAAGGCAGTGGGTTCACATACGTTTCTATTTTTTTTTATCAAAGAGGCGTTCACTTTGAGGAGTCACCAGAGTTAATGAGTCAGTTACCAATGTCAACATGTTTTCATATTAAATTGTTTCTTTACGGTTCCTTTTACCTATACAACCTCTTTTAAATAAATAAAAAATTAATTGTATCCTTTAGTTCATGTTCTCGATAAAATTGTTTCTTTACCATTCATTTAATCCATAAAACCCTTTTTAAAAAATAAAATATTAATTGTATTCTTTCTATTTTATGGATATTTCTATTTTTCATTTTATCTCTTTCAAAATTTCAATATAAGTATAATTTTTTAAGTGTAAACATACATTTATTTTTATGATATATAATAAATTTATTCAAATCCGCCTAGCTTGCCTAGGCGCCTAGGTACAAGCTCCATTTTTACCGCTCGACTAGCGCCTAACATTTTTTAGAATCTTGATTAAAATACAATGTGAAGTGGGCCCTATAAAGGATTTTTTATTAAGCTTATTTGAGGGATCACTCAACAGAAGGAGACTGTCCTTCCGTATGTGGGTTAGAATTAGGGGCACATGCTTTTGACACGCATTTTGTAGTGCTTACTTTGTTATATGTTTCAATGATTCGAACTGTCTATATTTTAATACACTATTTATAAATCATCTTTATAAATGGTTGGGTCATTGAAATATATTACAGAGTGAGCTCCTCAAAACGTGTGTTGAAAGCTCGTGTTTTTTGATCCTCCCCCCCCCCCCCCCACACACACACACATTTGAGTTAAGATCGGATGACACCCATTTGTAGGAACCACTACGTAACTTGTTTCAACGATCTGAATTGTCTATATTTCAATTCGTTATTCATACCTTGCAAAAAATTTAAACAAATCCAAAACCTCTAAGATATCCATTTGTACTGAATAAAATAGACGAAACAATTTTGCAAAGAAGCACTAAAACGGCTGTCATTTAATACCATTGCATATTTCTGATTTGGGCAATTTTTGGTAAATGTGATATTTGAGGGACTTGAATCCTCTCCGGATCCCCTCCATGGGGATCCTAGGGATCAAGCCACATGGACCGTTCATAAAAAATCATGCGGCTAAAATTAAATGATTTTTATATTTTTAAAAATAAAGCAGTTTTGTTTTGCGTAAAAAGTATTTAATTGTAACCACACGATTTTTTATAAACGACCCATGTGGCTTGATCCCTAGGATCCCCATGGAGGGGATCCGGAGAGGATCCAAGTCCATATTTGAGATAAAACTTAAAAATAGAAGGTTAGACTGTTGAAATACATTACGGAATCGGCCTTATAAATAAAGTGTCAAAATACGTGTCAAAAAGTGTCTTCCGATCAGGACTCATACTCATACATATATATTTTGGGCTTAAAGTTGCAGGCCCAATATGTGAAAAAATAGAAAAAGAAACAAAAGAAGCCCAGCTTCTTCGCTTTGTCAAACCAGAAACTCCACCCTCCAAATCCTTTCCCGAGTCCTGACACGACGAACAACGAGGCACTCTAAACCCTTCTTAAACCCTAGTTCTTCCTCCTCCACTGCGTCAAAGTACCCAGAACTCACTGTATCAGTCCGGATGCTGCAAAATGTTACCTCACTACAATTCCTTTCCTCGCCATTCCAAACAAACTCACACAACGGGTAGCTCGGCTCCACCTTCTCACCAGGTAGTTTTCTCCTACATTCCAAAATATAACTGCTTTCACTAACTTCAACCTGCTTCTGCTTTCTGGGTTTTCGCTTTTATGGTTTGTTTAAGCAGCAGCAGGAGGTTATGGAATCTAATCCATTGCTGATATGTTGCAATGTTGTATGCGTATGCAGATGCAACCTCAATTGGGTATCAGGAATCCCCAAATTCCAGTCCAATTTAGTCATTCTAATTCCATGATAGCTCAACCCAATTTCATGAATCTACCAAACAACCTTCTTCCTATGCAAAATAACGATCTGGGTATGCCTCAATTAGGTTCCATTGGCCCTACATCTCAACCGGGTCAGCCGAATGTTGGGTTCTTCGGTTCGCAAGGTATGCCTCAATTCTGCAATTTGGTGCAGCAAGTGAATCAATTGATGTCATCTCAAGTGCCTGGGCAAATATTTGGGCATAACATGTTCAATTTACAGCAACAGATGAACCAGAATATGGGTTTGCCGTATGGACAGTTTTGTTTGCCGAATTCAATGCAAAACATGAATCAATTTGTGCCCATGCAAATGCAAAATTCATCGCAAGTCCGTCCTAATTATGGTTTTCCGGGATCAAATCAAGCACCTCAGGCCACAATGTCTCAAAATGTCCCATTGTTTGCAAATAACCAGGCTAATCTGCATTCTAATCAGGCAGGCCAGCAAGTTAACCAAAATCAGCAAAACTTGGGTCTACCTCCAGTGCAAGGGACACAGGTAACCTTGTTTTGCCTTGCGGATATTTGAATTTATATTCTTTCTGGCAAAAAGTATTACATGAATATTGCTACATTTATTTATCCGTTTGATAACCAATTTGTTTTTAGTTTTTAGTTTTCTAGTATTGTGTTTGAGATATGGGCGAAATATACGGGAAAAAGGAGGGACGAAGAAGGGTGGTAGGAGAGAGGGGACGAAGTAAAGAAAAAGAATGAGAACAAAATTTTGGTATTTTTATGTTTATAGTTTTCATTTTATGTACCTTTCCTTATACATTTCTTCTACATCTCTTCCACCATCCTTCCTCCACCCTTCTATATCCCTCATTGCTCCCTTGTATTTCCCCTTTATCTCTAACTGGAAAAGAAAAATTGAAAACTAAAAACTAGAAACAAAATGGTTATAAAATGGACCTTTTTTGTTTCTTCTTTTTAAGTTTAGTAACAGATTTAGTTTGTAATATTTTACAAGGGTATGGTAAATTCCGAGATCTCCTTTGTCTGTGTATATGTGTGTACTTGGTGGTTAATTTATATATACTGATTAGTAGGTCACTTTATTGTGGGTTACGATTCGATGGACAAGGTTGTTACATTATATTGATATGATAAGGCCATTCTTTTTTAAAATACATCATTTGGCTGTCAAAATTTCCTGCCTTCTTTTTCTGTTAACTTTGATACAGATATTCTGCCATCATTTTTTATTAAGTACATTTTCTTAAAAACAGTTAGTCACTAATAGAATATATTACTTTGAAGTAAATGCATTGGTTGCGGTTGATAAAAATATTGTCAGCTTCTGCAGGGAAATAAAACAAATAGTAGTGGTGGTTACAATTTAAATTCCAATTGGAAACAATCACCAAGCAAAAGCTTTACAAAGAATCCGAAGAATCACCAAGGGGGGTAGGTTATACTAGTGTCATTTCATTATGTTACTTCTGAAGATTTGGACCAATGATTTGTGATTCATAAAAAATATGGTTTGTGTAGATTTCAGAGTCCTCGGTCGCATCATATGAAAAATGCAAAGGGAAAGTTTGGATTTCCTAATGGGCACAAAGGAAAAGGTGTGGACTTATACCTGTCTACCAAGTTTATATATTATCTTTCCTGTCTATTCTTTTTTAGAAGAATTCCTGTCTATTCTTTTAATGTGATTGTGCATGCTTGAGCATGGGTTGCAGAGATATCATAAACCATGATTTCCTGTTACTCTTTTCAAGTACAGAATACTTTTTGTAAGCATGATGTTTATTCACGAATCTCTCACTCTCTCTGTCCACAAAATTGCAGGGTTGAGAAATGAAAGCGAAGGAAAGTTTGCTCTGGCCAACTCTTCAAACCAGGGCAGGGAAAGGAAGAGGTAACCTTTGCTCTCTCATATCATATAGTTTTGAATACGAATTAATGGGTTTTCTGTAATTGAAATTTCACCACTCGGGCTTGTAGACTGTCTTGAAGATTTTTTGCTCTTTATAAGTTTAACAACATACTCTTGATCAAATTATACCTGTCTCTGTTAAGATGATTTTCAACAAAGTGGGTTAACTGCATCTTCATGAACATTTCATCCCTCATTCATCACTCTCCCTTCCCCATTCGTTATTTCTCCCTCTTTTCTCCCTTGCATCTACTCACTACCTATGACTCAAATATAAAATATTGAAAACCAAATATGGGATAGCTTGATTGAGTAGTTGAGTAGTCGAATGTAGGAAGTTGGCAGGCTTATGGCATGTTTGAGCTTCACTAAGATACAATTTCCTTGGCCTGAGCCTAAGCAATCAGATGGCCTTTATGTGGATCAGTATTTGGCCTGAGGTACTAGCAGGCTGACATGGAAAATTTATTTGAAGATACTGTGTGAGGCCTAAATTGGCTGATCTATGCTTTAGTTCGTTTTCAGGCCTACAAACCTTTATCCAGAATAAGCTTACTCGAAGTTCAAAGACTGCAATGTAAAATATTTTAGCTAAACAAGTTGGTTTTTGAGCTAGCTCAGCCAAATTGCTAGTGCTAATTACTGTATTAATAATACCAACTGGGTCCTTATTATTTTTCCCTCTTGTTCTTCCTCCTTGCAGCACAGTAACATTAGTATTGAAACTTGACCGGTTTTGAAAATACCATTTTAATGTAATCCCAAAATTGATTATACCATAATGTTTCTCCAAGAAAGAGGATAGGTAACAAGAAACTTCCTCTTTAGTTTAAGATGAGTGTTTCTGCAACTGCCATCTGTGAATCCAGAAAGTCTTCCAACTCTCCAATTATGGGCTTGGTACCTAGGAACTCACTGATAGGAGTGAAAAATAATATGTATTTGTTCTTTATATTGCAAACTTAACAGTCATGAAGTAGCTTTACATTCTCAGCATCCATAATCCTTATATCTTGCCTTCTGAATGATCACACTCTCCTGTTTCTTAATGAAACTCACTGCTGTTTGTATGTGCATGGACGCGCCTTCTTTTTGTCTCAAATGAGAAGACCTCTTTTCTTGTCATATACAAAACAAGAGATTGAGCGGTGGCAGGAAGAACGTAGGAAGCACTACCCATCGAAATCCAACATAGAGAAGGTTTGGCTGACCGTGAGACATGCCTGTTTTTTCTTTCCATCTAAATGTAGATTTTTTAATATTAAAATGCCACTTGCAGAAGAAAAGTGAAAAGCAGATAAATTCAGAGGTCATCGAAAGAGAGGCCAACATTCGACGAGAGGTGTGCTGATTACTTCTTTGTCTATCTCTGTGTGTGCGTGCTCACGCTGACTATATTTACACTATAATCATTGAACAAAACTGAGCAATACTTTTGCTCAACTCATTATCACCTTGGCCAACTGAGCTAGTTCTGGTTAATTTTTGCATTTTGTTGTCTTTAAGCTGCATCTGGCTTATATTTCTAATTGTTACTCAAAGAGATCACTAGTATTACATTAAGCCTGAAATTTTGGATCATGTCATGAGAGCTCTTTGAGACTGCTCTTCTTCGTTTCTCTGAGGATCTGAGTTGATATGCGAACAATCCAAATCTTTTCATCCATCGTCTTTAAATTAGATTCGAAAGTGTTGGAAGTTATGCAGAACTAGGTACTGGAGACTAATGTTCTTCTATTACTGGTACCAAGCTTGATGTTTATGTTTCAGAAGGTGATATACTGGTTTTCCTCGACTTTGTTCAGGACACTGAGGAAATAAATCCTTACCACCACTTTCTTATATTTGGTAGTTTTACTGATTCTTCGTTGCAGCAACTCAAGGATATTCTTACAAAGCAGGCTGAGTTGGGAGTTCAAGTTGCTGAAGTACCATCATACTACCTTGCAGATTCAAATCAAGGGCATGTAAAAGAAGATAATGAATCATTGATCGCGAAGGGGAGATTAGCTAACAAGTTTGGTAAGAGAGAAAAATATGATAGAAAGGATCGGTTTTCCAAGAGGCATAGATCACATCAGAAGGATTCGTCTAGTGACCCTTCTTTTGACAAAAGGGAGCCAAACAAAAGGGAGCCAACCTTGCTGCAGAAGCTTCTTAGTGCAGATATTAGGAGAGACAGAAGCCACCTGCTGCAGGTGTTTAGGTTCATGGTGACAAACTCTTTATTCAAAGATTGTCCTGACAAACCTTTGAAATTCCCTACTGTAACAGTAAAAGAAAGTGCGAGTGACGAAGAGGTGGCTCGAAAGTTGTCCTCGCTTGTAGAGAAAGATGCTTTTAAGGGATGTGATAAATCCATGGTTGGAAGAGTTTGTAACAATCATTCTGGAAATAACAACGATGTCGGGAATTCTGTTGATAGCAGTGATGAAGATGATGGTGAAGGAGAGGGAACAGAGAGACCTGGGGAAGAAGAGGAAGAAATCATAGACTAGAAATTCTACTTTTTTGTACAAAAATGTATTATATTTGTCTTCCTATCTTTTTCCTTGTGTTAAATTCATGAATATTATAGCAAGTCAAAAGGCATGTAAGAAATATTTAGATCCTTAATTTCTTATGTGGCAGAAATTAAAGTTTCATTATTTTGTTACGGGGAAGAAGAAAGCAAAGGAAGACGCAGCATAGTTATATGATTACACTCGGCAACTAATTCAGAGGAGCATTCAGTCGGAGTGATTGAAGTGCCTTGTTGTTAAGCTTTGCCTTGGTTCCAAGGTACTCATTCCAAGTGACGGGCGGGTACAGCGGAGGGCAACTCGGGCCGAGTAATTTCGAGAGGGGAGAGACCTGAGCATTCTCCGGAGGACCATATAAGTAAGCAACTGATACACGGTGCTGGCTCCGGTTCACCACTGCCCGGTGAAGGGGGTTCTGGTACAATCCGTTTGATAATATGTGAATGAAGTCACCCACATTGATCACAAAAGCCCCCGGGACCGGTGGAACTATAAGCCACCCCCGGCCCTCGTCCTTCCCTTCTCGGAAAACTTGCAAGCCACTGGCGTTAGCGCTTTGGTGGACGATTGACAGGAGGTTTGAATCAGTATGTTGGGCAAGGCCCATGGTCCGATCCGGATCCGGACAAGCAGGGTATGAGTTCAATTGTAAGGCTGCAGATGCATCTTCAAATTCACCTCTTGGACCCGCCCATTTGATGTCTTCCTTGGATATGCCTAATGAGCCAAACGTTAGCCACATCAACCTAGCTGCAAGCCTTTTCATCTCTTTCTCATATTCTTCAGTAACACAACTGACCAAACAAAAATCAAACACAATTCAAAGCAAAAACACAATATATACACATATATAAGCAATATATATTTGAGTATGCAATTTAAAGACAAAAAAACTAACATACTAAATTGTTAACGCATTCTTGAATACACGACATATTGTAAAACACACCTCGAGTGCCAGTTTTGTATGTCTAAATAGCGTATATAATTATTAGTGGTGGGAGTAATATGTGCATGCATGCGTACGTACCAAAACTTAGTGTAATCTTGGGGCCAAAGTTGGCAAAAATGTTGAAGTGGTGAGCCAACGGTAGTGAAGCTCTCAGACCACATTAGCTTTTCACAAAAGGCAGATATGCGATGGAAACCGTAACCGGAAATGCCATCGGGCAATCGAGCTGCTTTGAGCTTTTGTTGGGGAGGCAGAGAGAAAAGGCTTCGAACAGTAGATTCCATGTCGGCAACAAGTTTTTGGGGGACGCCATGGTTTGTGGCTTGGAACATGCCCCAAGTCTTGCATGCATGTCCTACGAGTTCAACGACATTTGGGTCGGCGAGATCGATTACCGGCACAGACTCTGAGCAAGATAATGGTTTGAAAGACGGATATTCGTTAAGCTGTGATGTCCATGCATACGACTCCGGCAATTCCTGTAATGAGCTGAAGTCGTCTGGGTGTTGTTTGTGGAGAAAGATAGGGTGGGATTTGAATGCATCTGAGAGTTTTCCACTCGACATGGTAGATAGTACTACTAGATATATATATATATATATATATATATATATATATATATAGAGAGAGAGAGAGAGAGAGAGAGAGAGAGAGAGAGAGAGAGAGGTAGGGAGGATTGTGTGAGAAAGTGAGGATTGTGTGCATATATATAGAGATGATTGAAGTTTTTTTTTTATTATAAGTGATATTTTACATTAGTTCATATTATGGAAGGGAATGAGTATTTAAATTTGGAACAATGTAAGTTAAATAGAAATACACTAATTATCAGAGTAATTCACCACTTTACAATGACGAATTTTTCGTTTATCGTTTATGCATGGATGGATAATCCTCTAATATATATAGTCACACATATATTCAAGTTCATAGAAACAAACAATCGGTGCAGATAAATGTTTTAGTTGTGGATTGACTCACGTTTGTCTCCTTTTATTCTTCTATCAGTTTTACATCTTTTGAAGATATTCATTTAACACACATTCACATTTTTCATCCTTTTCTCACATTTTTAATGTTTGTGCATTCATATTTTTCATCCTTTATTGCACTCATTTATATGTGTTATCGGTTGCTTGTCATCATTTTGACTCCTTTTTCATCCTCTTCTCTTATATCTTATTTTTATGGGAGTTTCTTCAATATTACGTAGCATTGACCAGTACAAAAATAAATGCTTGAGATTGAAAATAATAGATCTAAATATAGTAGTAGAGATCAAATCTAACGCCTTAAACAGCCCCAACATTAAATGATACGTATAACATTGAAGCCACAGCCCACTTTTATTTATAAAACTGTCCTTTTTTTTTCTTCTCCTTATTTCATTATTTTCTCTCAATTTTAAATGTTTTAGTTCATTAAATCAAATCCAACGATTTATTTTATGAGTAATGTTAGGGAGATAACAAATTTATACCACATTCATGTACGATTTTATGTGACAAGTGATGCATACAATTAGCATTCAATAAGATAATTTCATTAATTGATGTGACATATACACATCACTTGCCATATCAGAATGGTACACAAATGTGATTAAAAAATGTGGTTACATTTTTCTTAATTTATAGAGCTGAATTTGACTCTTATTTTTCTACCAATCCTCATTTTTTATTATTGTTAAATATTAAACCACATGGATGTACGATTTAATGTGGTAAGCGATCTATACATGTTATTAATGAGTTTATCTCATTCTATGATAGTTATAATATCATCTGTCACGTTCTATTATATGGTACACGAATGTGATACATGTGATAGGGGTTAATTATTGGGTTTGTGAAGTTTTGAGTTTGACAATGCTTATATATTCACTAGCTAAGGACATCAATCTCTCTCTCTCTCTCTCTCTCTCTCTCTCTCTCTCTCTCTCTCTCTCTACCATGCGTGCAAGTGCAAGAGTGGTCCCTGATGCCTACGAAGGCAACTCTGTGACCAAGTCCCTGATGAATTGAACTCATTACATGAGTTACCATATTCTCATGCATGGACAACCCTCAACGAGCATCCCTCCCTAGACCCGGACTCTGTCCCCGTTGTCGATCTGAATGACCCAAATGCCCGTCAACTGTTAGCCATGCATGCAAGGCTTGGGGTGTCTTCCAACTCACAAACCATGGCATCCCCCAGTCTCTGGTTCATGACATGGAATCTGCTGCTCAAAGCCTTTTCTCCCTACCAGCCCACCAAAAGCTCAAAGCTGCCCGCTCACTGGGTCAAATTCCTGCTACGGCTTCCATCTCATAGCAGCCTTTTGGGAAAAGAAAGAGTAGTCTGAGTGCTTCACTGTTGTTGGTTCACCACTTGAACATTATGCCCAACTTTGGCCCCAAGATTACCAAATTCTGGTACCCTATCACAGTACTCATAACACGTACAACTACTCTTCATTACTTCGTAGAGTTATTTAGAGATGGGTCCTATCATCGTATGTCAACAAGTATGCATGTCTAAGTAGCGTTATGCCTTTTTAATTTCCGCTTTATAAGAGGTTCTTGCTTTGCACTGGCTGACCAAAAGTTTTGAATATTTAATCTTTTTTCAGTTGCATTACCGAAGAATTTGAGAGATAGAGAGGCTTGCCTCTATGCTTATGTGACTAATGGTTGCCTCGTTAGGAATGTCCAAGGACGAGGTCGAATGGGGTGGTCCAAAAGGTGACGACCAATATGCATCTGCTGTCTTCCAGTTCAATTCTTACCCGTCTTGTCCCCGATCGGGCCCTAGCTTTGTTCCCCATAGTGATTCAAGCCTCGTGGCCATAGTCCGCCAGAGCAACGTTGATGGGTTGCAATTTATTCGAGAGGGCACCGGTTGGTCCACGATTCAGCCGGTTCCTGGTGCTCTGGTGGTCCATATTGGTGATCCCTTGAGCATATTATCTAACGGGTTGTACTCGAGTGTCCTCCATCGGGTCTTGGTCAAACGTGCACCACACCATATATTACTTGTTTATGTTAAACGTAATGCATTTTTTCTCTGTGAGTTGTATCAGTTGTTAAGTAGAGTTGTGTCTCTAGAGAAGAGCTATGTTAAGGAAGATTTGTATCTCTTTATAAGTCTAGGGTTGTGTCTGCAACTTTTGGAACTAATCCAAGATTTATATCTGTTAAGAAAATGTCTGAATGTTATTATAAATAGCCAATAAGATGGCCTAGTGTTGTAATCAATTTGAAATCAATAAAGCTTCAGTTTTCTGTTTAAAACTCTCTTCCATATTCTCTCATATCCATCTTCCTCCAACAAATTTGGTGTATCAAACCCAATTGATCCCTCCGCTGTGTTAATCATGGCATTAAGTTCAAATTCCTCAACCATTGAAAATATTGAAAATTTAATGCCTATTTTCGATGGAGAGAATTATGAATATTGGAGCCTACAAATGAAGACCTTGTTCATCTCTCAAGATCTTTGGGATCTTGTAGAAGATGGTTACGAGGAACCGAAAAAAACATCGACTGGAAAAGCGACACCGGAATCGCAGCAAGCACTTAAAGAAAATAGAAAAAGAGATGCCAAGGCTTTATTCCTAATTCAACAGGGAGTAAGAAAAAATCTCTTTCCAAGATTACTTTCTACAACTACATCAAAGAATGTTTGGGAAATACTCAAAATTGAGTTCAAAGGTTCACAGAAAGTGATCTCCATCAAACTCCAATCCTTGTGGCGAGAGTTTGATAATTTACTAATGAAGGAGAATGAATCCATTCAGGTTTTCTTCACAAAAGTTTCTGGAATTGTTAACCAAACTAGAAGTTATGAGGATGCAATTCCAGACAAGAAAATTGTAGAGAAAACTCTATGCATTCTACTGCCGAAGTTCGATCATGTTGTTGTAGCAATAGAGGAGTCAAAAGATCACGCTGCAATTTTGCTCCATGAACTAATTGGTTCTTTGGAAGCTCATGAAAAAAATGATTAATAGGTCTACAAACCAATCCTTGGAGCAAGCCTTTCAATCCAAATTGGATTCGAAGGAGAAAGAAGACAAACAAAAAGGAGACTCTCAAAAGTCTCAAAACAAAAAGAGTAAATTTCATTGGTGGAAGAATTACGACAAAGACTACTATAACAACAACAATCAGTAAGGACACATCAATCAAAACAACCAAAATGGTAACTTTGTCCCTGAATGTTATGTTTGTAAAAAGAAGGGCACAAAAGTGCAAATTGTCGGTATAAGTGTACCCGATGCAGAATACCCAACCATTCTCAGAGATTGTAGATATCAGAAAAATAATGAAGCCAATTTCACATAAAATAATGATTCCCTTGAGCAACTATTTTATACATGTCTCAGCTCTCGTCAAGAACCACAAGATATATGGTACGTGGATAGCGGATGCAGTAACCACATGACGGGAAACATACAATGTTTCGTCAAATTTGAAAAAATGTGAATTCACAAGTCAAGCTTGGAGATGGAAAGCTTCACAACGTGGAAGGCGAGGGTATTATCTCTGTTCAAACTCGAGAAGGTACACCAAAACTAATCTATGATGTGCTATATGTTCCTAATTTGGCACAAATTTTTTTAAGTGTAGGACAACTCCTACAAAAAGACTTATCTGTTAAATTTGACGATGACCACTGTGTTATTTATGATAAAAAAGAATAGCGTTCTAGTGGCTAAGATAAAAATGACGGCAAACAAAGTTGATGCGAGAATTAACTCGACACAAATTAAACCCTCTTTTGTCAATCGTAGTATAGGTATAAGTAGGGTATCGTTCTAGGCCGGGGATTAGGAGGGCTTGCTAAAACCTCTAAAATAATTTAAAAACGTAAAAACAAAGTTTAAAACACTAAACTAAAATAAAAACACTTAACTAAAATAACTCAAAATAAAACTAACAAATAAACTGAAAAGACTCAAAACAATTCAAGACTCTAAAAAATACAAACTAAGCTAAAAACTCGAAACACACTAAAAATGACTCAAAATAATAAAAACAATTTAAAATAAAAACTAGGAAATTAATTAGATGGAAATTAAATTAAAAGATAAAAACTAATAAAAATTAACTAAATATTAATATTTTAATGGAGGGATTGATTTTTGAAGAAACGTAAATTAAACTTAACTAAATTATAGAATTGACAAAACATAAAATTACGGTGAATGGATAGGCGACGGATTGGCTAGAGGATTCTTCTCCACACATGACACATAAGCAACCTAAATTGATTTTCAGTTGTTCTTTCAATAAATTATGAATTTTCAACGCCCCAAATTAACCATGAATTGCATAGATTAATTATCAGATTTTCCTTAAGTTAATGGATTGGATGATTGCATACGACAACCCAAAACATTCCCCACAAGTTCCCTACATGAATTGCATAATAGAGATACAAGCGAGAATCATTAAGTTCTATGAAAACCATAAGCATTGACGAGACACTTATTACTATGAATTGCATGAAACTTATGCCAAGAATTTACTTAACGCGATTGTGACTAGCAACCTTTACTACTCATGAATATAAGTTTATAACGATTAGGTGAAATTCACTTATATTCTAGCATCAAATTCATGTATGTAAATTAAGTATGCATTCTTAATCAACAAACATAAATAAGTTATTAATCAAGCAGTTAAGCAAATTAAATCACAATTCAGAAATCACAACTGAAATTACCAATTCAAATTACAAATATAATCATGGTTTCGAATTAACCTCTAGCCAAAATAATTAATTACACATTATAAATATATTAAAACAGAAATTAAAATAAAAGTTTGGAGGGATTAAACCGAAGAGGGGATCAAAGGTTTCTGTGCACTGTGCACTGCACTGTGCTTCCTTTCTGTGCGCCTTCTGATTGGCCGTCTCGCCAACTGCCTTCCTGGCAGCTTGGTTTTCTCGCAGCCTTCTGTGCGCCGATTTTTCCAGCTTCCGTCCACGCTGCCGTGTGGCAGTTTGGATCTCCCCAGGCTTGCGCACCCCTCAAGCTGCAAAAGCAGCTTTGCTTCTCCTCCCGTCTTGGTGCTGCCACGCTGCCTTAGGCAGCTACTGTCAGTCTCTCCCGCGAGCACAGCACCCAAGCTCAGCACCCAATCCTCTCCTCCCGAGAGTCCCCCCTTTTTTCTTGGTTCTCGGTGATAAATGGACCCTCTATGCAGTTTTGTGCACTGCGCTGCTCTCCTTTCGTCTCCCCAAAGTATCCCGAGGCTTCTTTCTTCATTCAGCCCCCCCCCCCCGGACCTCTTTCACTTCTTTTCTGATTTTCTATTATCTATTATCTTCCGTGATTCCTCAAGGCCCCGCGTGAGCATGCTTGTCTCCCCTGTGGTTTCCAGCTATCACACACAACACAAATATTAATATAAATAAATATAATTATATAAATATATAAATAAATAAAAATAAAAATATATAAATATATATATATATATATATATATTATTTTTCAAATGATAAAATCTAATCAACAAACAAGAAAGTTTAAACGAATTAATTACTTAACACTTCATTTATTCTATTTTTATTTTCTTTTCTAGAAAAACTTATAAAACATAAAAATAACGTAAATAGCTCAAAATATAACGAACTAACTAAGAAAAGACGAGTGAATTTGATATAAAAATGTATATAAATATGGTCCGATCAAATACCCCCACACTTAGCTTTTGCTAGTCCTCGAGCAAAACAAAGAAAACAGAAAAAAGTAATAACATGAAAAACATTAGCTTCCCCTTATTTGACCCTTATAGAATTTCATTCGAGAACATAAATCAGCAAGAACCATAGCTAGCACCAAAAAGCTAATTCAAGCTCATCTTCCTTATTCAAATATTAGCAGTAATCTTTAAATCATCCTTGAAGTGTAGTGTGTGAGATAGCCATGCTAATGCAATTTCAAGTTTTTATTTTTAAAATCATCATATGCAAACCAGCAACCTTCTCACGGATATGCACTCAATCACACATGTGTTTAGTTTTAAAGTGCTTCGCTCAAAGAAACAAATGTGAAAGTTCTACCATAAGCTTGCATAAAAATCACTTCTCCACAATCATAATTGCAAAACTTAAATCAAGAGGACTTTTATTGGATGTAATGAGGCTTAGGGATAGGGCTATTGAAACGAAAGAATAGGAAAACACAAGTTCCAAGCTACATCGCAAGCGATTCTTTTGTTGAGATTTATAAGAACTCAAATTCTCCAACGATTCTTTTAACACTTCCAACCACACCCTAAAACTGAAACTTTAAACTTTTTATTTTTATTTTCTTTGAATACAATCTTTTTTTTTCTTTTCTTTTCTTCTCTTTTCTCATTTTTTTTTTTTTTTAAAATACAAACATGAAATACCCCCACACTTATTCTTTTGCCAAACTCATTCCAAGTACTTCACAAACATTTCTCATAAGACAATCTCAAATTGCTCGCTTGGAAAGGGTAAGGAAACATGCTTTGAGGTATAAGGGTAGACATATCTGGTGATAAGAAATAAAAGGCTCAACATAACGGCTCAAATTGGCAATCTAATGAAATCATTTTTCTTTGGAAAATATGGTTATTTGGGCCATGGTGGTGAACCTAATGCCTCTATCATTTTCAAGTTCATACAATCAATGACAAATATTTCGAAAGATCGTTACGCAAGTTCTAGAGATTCATCTCACATAAGTTCATCACACATGAAAGAATAGTAGTGTATGAAAAATGCACACACTTTCAATAAGCTCAAAAACTCACATAGGATGTATATGGTCACTAAATTCACATATGAAGCTTTAAGTCATGCTTTAGTTTCACATCAACACGGCTATGTGCATTTGGTTTTTCAAAGATGATCAAACATGTACATTACTAACAAGAAAATAAGGAATTTCACATAACACATGTTAACTAAGTTCTTGATAATCATGGTTCAAATTTCATCCAGTTATATCATTGGGTCGGGAAACTAATAAAAATCTAATTAAAAACAATAAGGAAAATAAAACAATATTTTTGGATTTTTAAAATTTTTTCGGAAAAAAAATTAAATAAAACAAAACTAATTAAGAAAACAAAAAGCAATAACATGGAAACAAATGAACCAGTTCAAAGTCGAAGGTACAAAAATTTTCAATTTAGTCATTTTTTTATACTCTGATACCCCCACACTTAAACTAGACATTGTCCCCAATGTCAGAAAACAATAATAAGCAAATAAAAATAAAAATGAATAAAAAATACGAAACAAAATAAAATAAAGAAAAGGGACTGAAAACTTCCCTAATTTGCAGAAAACTCAAGCGAAGATCCCCAAGCGTAAATTTTGCAATCAACTTCAAGGGAGAAAATAACCAAACGTTCCTGCAAAGAAAAGGAATAAATCAGTTAAGTACACAAGAAAATATAAAAAAAATGCAAACGAAAAATAAAAATTGAAAATAAAAGATAATGAAAAGAACTAATAGGCGATCATTGGTCGTCCTTGTTGATTTTCCACAGCTTTCTTCTTGAACAGGATGGGCCTCCTTCTGGCAAGTGCTCCTCAGCTTAGTTGAGGATGAATCAGCACGTGTCTCCACATGCTTCAAGTAGTCCGGTCTCCACGCAGGTGTGGCATCTTCTTGAACTCTTGGATCAACCCAGACTCATCTGCTCCTGGGTGCACCTCAGACTCCTCCTGCTTCGTCTGTGAGGTACTTTTGTTTTTGAAGAAGTACCTCAACACAGGTTTATTTTTGAAGTGGGTTGGGAGGGGTCTGAGATGAGTACTCGAGAGCAAGACTAGGTAAGCAATCAGGATCTCACTTTCTCCATGTTCTTCAGATGAAAGTGAGGAGAAAGCATAATATGAGATACTTTTGCTTTTAACCTTTTTAATATGAAATACTTTTGCTCTGGAAGGTTTGTTTTCTGGGGTGATCCAAGGGATGAAGAACACTGAATAACTCGAAAGCTTTCTTTGGGAAGACATTATCGGAGATGAAGAGAGGTTGAGAGGTTGAGAGGTTGAGAGGTTGAGAGGGTGTGAAGGTGTGCCTTTGATGTGGAAGCAAATGTCGAAACTTATAGAAATTTTTCTTCCTCAACCGGAACTATTCTTGCACTATTTGTCGGCAGCCGGTGATGGATGAACAGTGCCCGTTACGCGCTTTCTGACAACGCGTCCGTAATTTCCGCGAAGCTGACTGCGCATACGACGAGTGACGACAAATTGGAATGATGATCCTTTGAAAACCGGGGTTCAAAACCGAGTGCGGCTCGTGGTTTTCGCAACGCTCCACGCTGCACGTGATGAGTCACGACAAAATTGGAAAAACTGAGCCCTCGTGATGCCACGTGATTGCTGAGTCAAGCCCAGCTTTTGAGAAAGGAAACGGCTCTTTTCAGAAAAGAGCGTCCAGCTTTTCCGAATTGCGTGAGGACGCGTCTTCAACCTCCGAGGAGCGCCTCTCTTTGATTTGCTTCTTTTTATAGAGGCGCTAATTCTGCTTCTCATCACACTTGAACTCCCTTCCTCAAACACTCTCCTCTGTAAACACTCTCTTCTTGCACTTCTGCACTTTTAATCTTTCCGATCTCTTATTCCGCTTCAGCAATCTTAATCTTTCCGAACTCTTTTCTTCCTTAACCCCCTAAAAATGTCTTGCCCTTCCGACCGTCGCCTTAACTTGAATGTCGGGGAAGACGATGACTCGTCTTCTCCGAACAACATTTGGAATCCGTCCTTCATATCCCCCAATGGTCCTCTTACAGTCGGGGACACAATGATGAGGAACGATATAACCGCAACGGTGGTTGCAAGAAACCTTCTTACTCCCAGAGACACTAGGTTGCTGTCTATGCGGTCAGACGAGCTGGCTATTCAGGACTCACTGGCTCTCAGTGTCCAGTGTGCAGGCTCAGTTTCGAACATGGGTCAGCGCCTGCTTGCAAGATCTCGTCAGGTGGAGTCGCTAATGGCGGAGGTGGTCAGTCTTCGGCAAGAAGTCAGAGGACTCAGGCACGAGAACAAGGAGTTGCACATGCTTGCAACTAGCTACTCGACCAGCATGAAGAGGAAGCTGGACCAGCTGCAAGAGTCGGACGGTCGGATTCAGAGCGATCATGAAAGGTTCATGGCGCTACTCCCGAGATTTATGTTGCCTTCGTCCTCTGGAGCAGCACCAAGCGTTCCGGCTCCGGAGATTCCAACTCTGGCTCTTCGTCTTCCCGGAGCTCCGTCAACCTCTGAGGCGCCACCTAACCAAAACCAATGACTGCTATCAGTTTTTCGAATTATTGTAATTTATTTATTATTTTTTTTTTTTTAAGTTTATTTTAAGCAAAATAAAATATGTAAAGTAAAATATGTAAATTAATGCAAAAAGACTTTATTTAACCGCACTTAAAATAAACAAGGCCCTAAATTTATTTAAACTCAAACTAAATAAAAATAAACCAAATAACACAACTAACTAAGCGAAACAAAATGAAAGTAAAAACAATAAAGAAGAAGGTTAAGAAATGCAAATCTGGTTGCTTGGGTTGCCTCCCAAGAAGCGCTTGCTTTAACGTCTTTAGCCGGACGATTCTTTCCTTATCCTCCCCTCGGCTCCAAAGCATGAAATTTATCTTTTAATGGGAGGTGATACTTGAAATGATTCGGCAATGGTCTGAATTCTCGGGTGGGTGCCTGAATCATTAAAATTAGCATGTTAGTAGAAAATAAAATTAAAATTGGAGAAGATGGCTTACTATCTTTCTCCGACTCAAAATTAATAACAAAAACCACATTTTTGGATATTTCTGGGATTTTGCACTGGGCCAGGTTGACTATGATGGTTGTGGCCTGTCCCGTGTCATCAAAATTAATTTCTTGGGCCTTTGTAGTCTGCACAGCCTCTTGAATGTATTCTTGATATGCAACGCATTCTCCAGCCACTTCGCTATCTTGAATCTCTTTTCTTGGTGTGCAAGGTTCGGGAACTTGTTTTGGTGCACCAAGAATCGAGATATCACTTTGCACCTCTGGAAGAGCTTCCACAATGTCCTTTTTACTTTCTTCGATATTTGGAAAAAATCTGCAAGGAAAAGAGACATTTGGTGGAAAACTGTTAGAATGAATTGAACTTGGAACAACCTCACCATAGTTGGACGACATAGGGACTTGAGGGGTTTGAGACAAGAATTCGTCTAAACTGCCCAAGTCGTCCTCCTCATCTTCTGCTTGCAGTGGCGATTCCTCCAAGTTTGGGTTGTGACTGGATGGTTCTAGAACAGCCTCATCCTCCATATCACCTTCCAAAGTGATGTCTTCTTCAATTTCAACTTCTGCCTTTGAATTTGCAATGGTGGAGTTGGAGAATTCACTTTGATCTTGAATCTGTGCCATGATCTCCATTATCTCCCCAACTTGCCTTTCCAATTCATCCACCTTATTGGTCCGGTCTTGCATCTCCTGGATTCGATTTTCCACTCCCTGATTCAAAGAGGAGAGTAACTTATTAAACGTATCATTATCCATAGATGTACCTGAATCGAATTGGGCATATTCTTGTGGTGGCTGTGACGGTGATGTATAGAACTCATCATACGGCTGCCAATATTCTCCTTGGTGAGTCTCCTTAGCTTGATTTTGTGACCCCTGCACCAAAGAGTTTAATTCATTAAGAATTTGATTATAATCCACGGGCATACTTGAATTCGATTGGAATTGTTGTGGGGGATGTTGTGGTGGCTGCATAGGTCTGGAATAGAACTCGTCTTGCTGCCAATATCCACTTTGTTGAAAATGTTGAGGTTCATCCCACATTTGATTTGAATAATCCCTCCAATCCGAATTGCAAGCGTCGGAATACATATTGCCCCTTGATTGATCATAGCCTTGATATCCCCAATCCTCTACATATGCAGAAAATTGAGGATACTGATGAGTCTGATATCCTTGCCCATAGGGCACATCAAGTGTAGGGACACTTGGCATTGTGGTCCGTTCGGCATTATGCGACAATTGAGAAGTAAGATTTGCCAATTGAGCTTGAATACTATCAAAATCCATGTCTTACTCCAATTATACCTAAAATCAAAGAAAGAAAAATAAATCAAATACCAAAAGTAAAACACACAAACACAAATATAAATAAAAACACAAACAAAAACACAAATATAAAAATAAACACAAACAAAAATAAAGGATTAGCAAAGTTGCTAATCCCCGGCAACGGCGCCAAAATTTGATGCGAGAATTAACTCGACACAAATTAAACCCTCTTTTGTCAATCGTAGTATAGGTATAAGTAGGGTATCGTTCTAGGCCGGGGATTAGGAGGGCTTGCTAAAACCTCTAAAATAATTTAAAAACGTAAAAACAAAGTTTAAAACACTAAACTAAAATAAAAACACTTAACTAAAATAACTCAAAATAAAACTAACAAATAAACTGAAAAGACTCAAAACAATTCAAGACTCTAAAAAATACAAACTAAGCTAAAAACTCGAAACACACTAAAAATGACTCAAAATAATAAAAACAATTTAAAATAAAAACTAGGAAATTAATTAGATGGAAATTAAATTAAAAGATAAAAACTAATAAAAATTAACTAAATATTAATATTTTAATGGAGGGATTGATTTTTGAAGAAACGTAAATTAAACTTAACTAAATTATAGAATTGACAAAACATAAAATTACGGTGAATGGATAGGCGACGGATTGGCTAGAGGATTCTTCTCCACACATGACACATAAGCAACCTAAATTGATTTTCAGTTGTTCTTTCAATAAATTATGAATTTTCAACGCCCCAAATTAACCATGAATTGCATAGATTAATTATCAGATTTTCCTTAAGTTAATGGATTGGATGATTGCATACGACAACCCAAAACATTCCCCACAAGTTCCCTACATGAATTGCATAATAGAGATACAAGCGAGAATCATTAAGTTCTATGAAAACCATAAGCATTGACGAGGCACTTATTACTATGAATTGCATGAAACTTATGCCAAGAATTTACTTAACGCGATTGTGACTAGCAACCTTTACTACTCATGAATATAAGTTTATAACGATTAGGTGAAATTCACTTATATTCTAGCATCAAATTCATGTATGTAAATTAAGTATGCATTCTTAATCAACAAACATAAATAAGTTATTAATCAAGCAGTTAAGCAAATTAAATCACAATTCAGAAATCACAACTGAAATTACCAATTCAAATTACAAATATAATCATGGTTTCGAATTAACCTCTAGCCAAAATAATTAATTACACATTATAAATATATTAAAACAGAAATTAAAATAAAAGTTTGGAGGGATTAAACCGAAGAGGGGATCAAAGGTTTCTGTGCACTGTGCACTGCACTGTGCTTCCTTTCTGTGCGCCTTCTGATTGGCCGTCTCGCCAACTGCCTTCCTGGCAGCTTGGTTTTCTCGCAGCCTTCTGTGCGCCGATTTTTCCAGCTTCCGTCCACGCTGCCGTGTGGCAGTTTGGATCTCCCCAGGCTTGCGCACCCCTCAAGCTGCAAAAGCAGCTTTGCTTCTCCTCCCGTCTTGGTGCTGCCACGCTGCCTTAGGCAGCTACTGTCAGTCTCTCCCGCGAGCACAGCACCCAAGCTCAGCACCCAATCCTCTCCTCCCGAGAGTCCCCCCTTTTTTCTTGGTTCTCGGTGATAAATGGACCCTCTATGCAGTTTTGTGCACTGCGCTGCTCTCCTTTCGTCTCCCCAAAGTATCCCGAGGCTTCTTTCTTCATTCAGCCCCCCCCCCCCCCCGGACCTCTTTCACTTCTTTTCTGATTTTCTATTATCTATTATCTTCCGTGATTCCTCAAGGCCCCGCGTGAGCATGCTTGTCTCCCCTGTGGTTTCCAGCTATCACACACAACACAAATATTAATATAAATAAATATAATTATATAAATATATAAATAAATAAAAATAAAAATATAAAAAAAAAATATATATATATATATATATATATTATTTTTCAAATGATAAAATCTAATCAACAAACAAGAAAGTTTAAACGAATTAATTACTTAACACTTCATTTATTCTATTTTTATTTTCTTTTCTAGAAAAACTTATAAAACATAAAAATAACGTAAATAGCTCAAAATATAACGAACTAACTAAGAAAAGACGAGTGAATTTGATATAAAAATGTATATAAATATGGTCCGATCAAAAGTCTTTCCGCTGATCATGACATCAAAAGAAAACTATGTTTTGGAAGCTGAAAATGTAGAAGAATCATTATTGTGGCATATGAGGTACGAACATCTAAATCAAAGAAGTCTACACCTTTTACACCAGAAAGATATGGTGGTTGCCCTTCCTTCCGATCAATCCGAGAAAGAAATATGTGAAGGTTATATTTTTGAAAAATTCCACCGCTTACCATTTTCACAATCAACATAGAAAGCAAGAGCCCCTCTTGAGTTGGTACATTCAAATATATGCGGACCGACTCGAACACCATCTTTTAATGGCAAGAAATACTTTCTTCTCTTTGTTGATGACTATAGCAGAATGATGTGGGTTTATTTCCTAGAACAAAAGTCAGAAGCCTTCTCATTTTTTAAGCAATTTAAGGCCTATGGAGAGAAGCAAAGTGGATACAATCTGAAGACATTGAGAATTGATCCTGGTGGAGAGTTCACATTAAATGAATTTTCAGAATTTTGCAAAAATAATGGAATCAAAAGAGAATTGATGACAAGCTACACTCCACAACAAAATGGTGTTGCAGAACGAAGAAATCGAACCATTGTTGAAATGGAAAAAAGCATGTTAAAAGCAAAAGGTTTGTCAAATGTGTTTTGGGCTGAAGTAATTCATACCTTAGTGTTTATTCTCAACAGGTCACCTACCAAGTCTGTCAAAGACATGACTTCTTTCGAAGCATGACATGGGTTTAAGCCAAAGGTTGATTTCTTTAAGATCTTTGGTTGCATAGCCTATGCACATGTTCCTTCTCAAAAGAGAGAAAAGTTTGATGAAAAGGGTGAAAAATATATTTTTGTGGGCTATTGTGACAATCCAAGGCATACAAATTGATTGATCCAAGAACTAATAAGTTGGAAATTTCGAGAGATGTTATTTTTTATGAATTCAAGGTATGGAGATGGGAAAACGAACAAGGTGAAATAACCAAGATTTTTCGAGGAACCAGAAACATCAAATTTAGAAGAAACTTTGCTGCCCAAAGTTCAATTTCAAGGGCAAGAAGTCCAATTCCAAGTGCGAGAACATCTTATCCTAGTTCACCAGATTCAACTTCTAGACCAAATGCAAGAACACGTTCATTGGCGATATATGAGTTGTGTGATCTTGCTTTGAGTGCTTTGGAGCCTAAAAAATTTGAGGAAGCAGTGAAAGAAAAAATTTGGCAAGACGCAATGGAAGAAGAAATTAGAGTTATCAAGAAAAATTCTACGTGGGAACTTGTTGATCGGCCTAAATCAAAGTACATCATTGGACTTAAATGGATCTACAAGACAAAATATAAGCATAAAGCTCAGGTGGTTGCCAAAGGCTACTCTCAATAACCTGGAGTAGATTTCAATGAAACGTTTGCTCCGGTTGTACGAATGGAAACTATACGAACTGTGTTGGCTTTGGCAGCACAATTGAAAACTCAAGCTTTTCAATTGGATGTCAAGTCCGCATTTTTGAATGGAGAACTTGAAGAAGTTTACGTGGAGCAGCCGCACGGATATATTGAAAAGGGAAATGAAGACAAAGTTTGTTGACTTCAGAAAGCACTATACAGCTTAAAGCAAGGGCCAAGAGCCTGGAATAGCAAAATTGACCAATATTTCCGTCAAAGTGGATTTGTAAGAAGTACAAGTGAGCCATCACTTTATCTCAAGAAAGAAGGTACACATGATTTTCTTATTGTGTGTCTTTATGTTGATGACTTGATTTATACGAGTACCAAACCAAGGATGGTAGAAGCATTCAAGAAGGACATGATGAAAAAAATATGAGATGACTGATTTGGGTTCTATGAAGTATTTTCTAGGAATTCAAGTCCAACAATCAGAAAAAGGGATTTTTATGTATGTGCAAAAAATTTCTTGAAAAGGTTCAATATATTGAATTGCAAGCCAATGGATACTCCAATGACAATTAATTTAAAGCTTTCAAGTAATGATGGAGCACCAAGAGCTAATGCTTCTATGTATAGAAGTGTTGTTGGCTCACTTATTTATTTATCTAATACAAGGCCAGACATAGTTCACGCAGTTAGTGTTGTATCTCGATTCATGAATGATCCAATTAATCATCATTTTGCTGTCATTAAAAGAATACTAAGATATGTGCAACGAACCAAACAATATGGCATCAAGTATACACAAGAGGAAGACAACATTTTAGTTGGGTTCATAGACAGTGATTGGGTTGGTGCAATTGATGATAAAAGAAGCACATCTAGGCATGTGTTTTTCTTGGGAAGCAAAGTTATATCATGGTTGTCAAAGAAGCAAAGTACAGTGGCATTATCAACAGCCGAAGCAGAATATATTTTAGCCACAAGTGCAACATGTGAAGCAGTTTGGATTAGAAGAATATTAGTAGATCTTCGTCAAGAACAAAACACTCCAACAAATTTGTACTGTGATAACATGTCCACAATTGCCATGACAAAGAACCAAGTCTTTCATAGCAGGTCAAAGCACATAGAACTTCGTCATCATTTTATTAGAAAATTGGTTGAAGATTGAGAGATTCAATTGAAATTATGTGGTACTGATGAGCAGATTGCAGATGTTTTCACAAAAGCACTTCCAAGAGAGAAGTTCTACTATTTCAGAGAAAAACTAAATGTCGCAAGATAAATGCATTAAGAGGGAGTGTTAAACATAATGCATTTTCTCTCTGTAAGTTGTATCAGTTGTTAAGTAGAGTTGTGTCTCTTGAGAAGAGCTATGTTTAGGAAGAGTTGTATCTCTTTAGAAGTCTAGGGTTGTGTTTGCAACTTTTGAAACTAATCCAAGAGTTATATCTGTTATGAAAAGGTCTGAATGTTATTATAAATAGCCAATAAGATGGCCTAATGTTGTAATCAATTTGAAATCAATAAAGCTTCAGTTTTTAGTTTAAAACTCTCTTCCATATTTTCTCATATCCATCTTCCTCCAACAGTTTACCATTATGGACTGCCAACATCCGTCAAAATCGCACCCCTACCAAAGCTAGTTGGCCCAAGCCACCCTCCACTCTACCGGATGGTCACTAATTGGAATGAGTACATTGACACCAAGGCAAAGCTCAAGGACAAAGCACTTCCATCCCTTCGGCTTTATGATCCTCTTACGAAGTAATGGGTTTGCAGATCTAAATTATCAACTTTTGTATGGATCGAATAATTGATGTTTTGCCTCTAATCTGTTTCTTCTCATGCTTTCAAAGATCTTATGTTGCCCAACTCTATTTGAGATATGCTGGATCAACGGGGTCGATGCATGTTTGTTTATATATGAAGTTTGTGATGGTTATACATGCACGCAAACTCTTGTAGGAAGATCGATGAAAACCAAAATAGACTACTAAAAAATTAAAATATGACTAGCACGTACGATCAAATGACTACAATCTCGTTATGAGAGTTACAACTACTACATTTTGAGTTCAAGCCTCTCTCTTTCCTTTAATGTAGTTAGAATATAAATGTCACTTAATACTACGGTTTAGTATTATTATTTTTCACTTGTAAGTAAGAGGTAGTTCGATTATTGCCAAAGACAGATTTGAACTACATTATTATGGTTGGCCCATTATGAGGCTTGATCCACTCCCTCACTTTCTTAATATAGATAATATCTTGGTTGGCCCATTGTGAGATTTTATCCACTTTCTTACTTTCTTGATATAAATAATATTTTTTGTTAATATATATATATGTTACACCTCACCCCTCCTTTTAATTTTAAAATATTTTTGGTTCTTATTTGGTGAGCCCAAGGGGCCCACCCCTTGATTTTGTTCCCTCTTCCCATGCTCCCTCTCTATATTTCTCTCTTCTCCTTCACTCTCTCCTTTCTCCCTCGAAACTCTCTCATCTCTCCCTCTCCTTCATCATGACCTTACACACACACACACCCACACCCAATTGCTTGCCTGGACGACGAAGACAACCTTCATCATCAATCTTCTCTCTCTCTCGGGTCGCAGCAAGGACTGTGAAAAATCTGAGAACATCCAGAGAGTCTGACGGCTTTCGAGCCAATTTTCGGCCAAACCATGGCAAGTTGGCCGGCATGCAAGGTATCAATCTCTTCGTATAGTCGAGTACTATAACTTTCCTTTGTGTTTCACCCAATTTCATTGAATATTGAAGAAGTTATACTCATTTGAATCTTACCCAGTTTCCGGCAAGTCCGACGGCTTTCGAGGCGTTTTGCGGTCAAACCACGATGAGTTAGATGTTGTGTGAGGTATCATTCTCTTCATCTCTTCGAGAACTACAACTTTCGTTCTTGTTTCACTTGATTTCCTTGAGTAACGAGAAAGTTATGGCCTTTTAAAGGTTGTGTAGTATTCTGGCCGATTCCGGCCTTCTTCTTCCTTGGGTCCGGCGACCCACAACCCAGAAACTCAGGCCTTCGGGCCTTTGCTCAGAAAACCCATGGGCCTTAGGCCCTTTAAGCACAAACCCAACCCTTTTTCATTTTATTTATTTGGTTATCTTTTCAAAACCCAAAAACAATTGGGCCAGGCTTCAAGCCTAGCCCTAAATCCTTTAATCCCTTCAACCCAACCCCTAAACCCACAGGCCTTAAGCCCATTTTGTTCAGTCTAATTCCCTAGCCCGTTCCCTTTTTATTTTTGTTTTAATTGTTTTAAAACCCAAGAAGGCCTTCGGGCCGTTTCGTTTAGGGCCCTTGGCCCGTTGACCCAACCCAAAACTTTTTAAAGTTTTATTTATTTGTTGTTTTTAAAATAAGGGCCTTTGGGCCATTTCTATTGGGGATTTTAAGCCCAAACCCCTTTTATTTATTTATTTCATTTGTTGAAACTAAACCCAAACTCTTAAAACCTAAACCCTTTTAAACTAGGGCCTTAAACACTAAACCCTTAAACCTTTCAAACCCTAAACCTAGCCGACTCAAACCTTTTATGTGGAATATTCTATTAGGGAATATTCTATAAGAGAATATTCCGTCAGGGAATATTTTCTGAAATATTCTATGGACGTTTACAAAATTTATTCGGGACACTTCTTAGGGTAATTCGACGTCATGAATCCGTTTTTGAAGTCCGTTTTCCCAAATTAAATCGTTTGAATAGAGTTTGACTAAGTTGGACCCTTTATGTGCTTAGGGGCAACTATTGTGGCTTTTCTATATTCGCTAGCAGCGCAGCGTTGGACGACTAAGTACTGTGAGTGTAAAATGCATGTTTTATTAGTAGAATTGCACGCATGAAAAACATGAGTTTATAAGAATGATGTATGACGTTACTTTTCAATAAATATATGTGCGATGATTCTGTATTACCTAGTGGTCCCAATTTCCGCTACGGGATGAAGGAATAGATTCCGGTTCATCCCGGGCGACGGTGGAGTTGGCATAGGGCATGGAGTGTGTTTTCCTCTGGCTATTTAGCACAGGGACGGGGAGCTGGCATAGGGCCTGAAGCGATATTTTCCTCTGACTGTATGCTCAGGGACTGGGAGATGGCATAGGGCCTGGAGGGATATATGTGGACATTTGACACTAGTGTTTATTATGATATGAGAGTTATGAATTGAGATATTGCACGACATTCTAGATTTCAGAAAACCTATGTTTATCATGATATAATTGAGTTTTCATAAAAATCTGGGGGTTAGTATGTCGATAACTGTTTTCTTATATGTATATCAAATTGGTCCACTCACCTTTGTTTTGCGCCCCCTTCAGGGCTTAGAATCGAGGCATACAATCCCGGCATCAAGGCACTTCCGCATTGGCATCTTTGAGTCCTCTCGGTGTAGGACCCACTTGTGGCGACCCGTCCCTAATTACCTATACAAATAATCCCCGTACGTGTATATTGACGATTATAACCCTATCGTCGAGTATTGTTAACGCGTTATATTAAATTTATTTAGATTATATATATAACCTAAAACTTATACAAGTAGAAAATATTGTAAGAATTTACAAGGACCCGTATCCCTACCCTTACCAAACTTGTTCCATTAAGCCTCATGCAATCCACGTTCATTCATTCTTTAATTCAAAACGCATCTGCCAAACCCATTGAACATTTTCTATTCCCACCGTCCCTTACAACTTACAATTCGAAACTCTCTCTCTCTACCATCCACACACAGACCAACTTCAAAGACAATCCAAACCTTGAAGTTTCGACGATCCAAGATCACAGTTGGATTCCTTAGGACCTCACGAGTCCATTTACATCAAACTCAGGTAAAAACTCGATCCTTTTCACGTCGAACTTTCAATTCCCGATTATGGTACTATTCATCAAGTTTTTAATGGTTGAGTTTTAATGAAAACCAAGATCACCACTAGTCTTAAAATGCTCCCAGGAACCCCGGAGTAATTCGTTGGAAGGATTTGGACGTCGGAGGGCCGAGATCGACGAGTTTTTAGGTAAGCCAAACTATCGAACGTTCTTGGAAAAAATATAGTGAATTTCAAGCTTTAAAACTTATATAACGTGATTCTACATGTCGAGGGCTTCATTTTGATATAAAATTTCATGAAAAATGGATTAAAAACGAGTTAGATATCGACTCTGGAAGTTGGAAGAAAAATATAAGTTTCTGGAAAAAAATGTAACCGTGGTCGTTTGGCTACTTTCAGACCCAATTTCTGAACAACAAAGACCCCATATGAACATTCTGTGAATCTAGATATATTCTCTACATTCCTAACTTTAATTTGGCTTTTGAATTACTAAATTTGGTTAAGAAACGAGCTCGTTTGAAGCTCTGGAAGTTAGACGAAAATCTGTAAAAAATGGCAGAACCCGCGAAGAAGACGAGTACACTGTACTCGCAGGCGCGTGGCCACCAGCGCAGCCACCTTGTGGCGGCGCGTGGGGGCGCGTGCATGGTCAAAATCGGATTCTAAAAATACGTATGTGTTCGTGACGTCGAGTAAATCGATTTCATATATTTAAACTCTATATTTGGACAATCTACGAAGATTTTATTTACGTTCCCGTTTATGTGTATTAAACTAAGTCAATTAATTACTTCTCGTATAGGCAATGATATAAATCGACGATCTGACCGTTGGATCGTCACCAAACTTTGATACGTGGTAAAACGTAATATTTGAAGAATGTAGGAACTTACAGATTGGAAATCCGACGTACGGATCTTCCTGAAATAGGTTTGTAAGTTAGAAAAATAAAATGTTAACCGCCCCTAGGTTTTTGTCAACTGGCCGAGATCCAACCGTTAGATCGTGATGAAACCTTGAGATAATGTCCTAGAGATATAATGTGGATCGTTAAAAGTGACGGATCAGAAATCTGATATACGGATCTTCCGGATCAGATTATGTAGAAAACGTTATACAAAGTTATATATTTTATCGAATCGAATTCTAAGTTTTGATTTAATAATTGTTCTAGGCGTCGATCATTTTGACGGCTCGATGATTATGCTAGGGAGTTGGTGTAGACTCCAGGTGAGTGGGCAGTTTGTTTTTTATACCTATACGTATTTATGGTTTCCAAACTTCATAAAATGCTTCACTTTACATATATGTTGCTAAGTATTGGATAATTGAGATATAATTGTGATAAATGCTGAAATACGGCTGAGATATACTTGTCATGATATTCATACATGTCATATACATACTCATCTGCTGCACTGGTGTTAGTACTTGCCCCAGGGCCAGGGCCAGCCTTCACGTGTATGTTCACATTGCACCGTTCGCTCGTCTGGATCCAGGTTAGGTGCCAGCCTGTCGGGTAGATTGCATTAGGCAATCCGACTTGTATGTGATGTGCTTTTGCACCAGCTTCACGTGACCGTAGTACTGAGCGTATTGATTACACCCAGCCTGTCGGGTAGATTGCATTAGGCAATCCGACTTGTGTGTTAGCCATTAGATGATGAGTAGTAGGTTGTATTATAGTACTTGATCATAGTACTTGAGCGTATTGATTATACTTAGGAATATTGTTTATCACATGATTATACTACTGTAGCATTGATACATAGTTACTTGGCATATTTTAGTTATATCGCATTATAACATTTGCCACGTGATGATATAACTGCAACATCGATCTTAATCATGAATTGACTTATATTGTCGTTATACTTGCCTTTAGTATTGTGGATATATATATACGTACGTACTTACTCATAATGTACATATTATTAAAGGAAATTATAATTGTTTTACGGCGAGGGGTTAGTATGTTCAAAACCAAACGTTTTCACATAAGTTTGTTTTGCTGACCCACTCAACTTGTTTTTCGCCCCTCCAGGACCTAGATAGCTGTTCTGCGTGGCATTCAAGGAACCTTGACCGTTTCTGACATTAAGCTTCAGCTTCTGATGTATGAACTTATCACCGTGTGTAATAAGTATACTTTAGATGCTTGACTACTCTTCAGTAGTCGTCCTATCTTTAAGCTCTGAATAACTATAGTGGGCCACACCCACGTTTGTGCACTCTGTCACTATTTCAAATTTTAATTAATTCTATGTTCGATTTAAATTTATACACTTTTTACATCACTTAACCCTATGGTTACGTCACTTCACGGTGACGGCCATCATGCGTCGACCTTTCCGGGTCGGGGCGTGTCACACTCCATTTGTTTATTCAATTTTATATTCTTTCTTTGTAGTATTCTAATTAGTTGTATGCTCTGAACACGTTCCTTATTTGCATATTAATTACCATTAAATTCTTAATTCTTAATTATTTCTCGTTCTTATGCATTCTAAATGGCTTTCGTCACCCTTCGGGTGTCGGCCAGCACGTGACTATCCCGATGTCCTAGGGACATCAGGATCGGGGCGTGTCAATATAAATATCACTTCTATTAAAAAAAACTTGTGATATTATCTATTTCAAATTTATAACCATGTGAGTAGTTTTTCTTTTCTTTTTGATTTAATCCAATGCTCGTTGCATGGCAAAAAAAATTGAGAAATTTATCATATTTATTGCAGAAGCGGTAGGAAATAAAATATTTTTTAGTATGCCGAAAGTACGATTCAGTACACTAAATATAATAACACAATTACTTAAAAACTTTATATAAAAAAAACTTCAATAAAATAAATTATTATACTTAACGTATCGGATGGTATTTCTAGCCTTTAAAATTTCTCACTGAAAAGGAAACAACGTGGAAGTAAAAGACCGTCCAGTCAAACTGAGACACCCGCGCACGTTTATAACCTTCAATGCAAAAAGTAATGATAATCTCCAGCTTAATTAATATAATTGGATTCCTAGCACCACCAATCCTTTCTTCCTTCTAGAATATTTGAAAATAAAAGAAAAAGAAACAAGAAGAAGAATATTTTTGAATTTTGATTATGCTTGCTGTCGCCACCCTTTACGACTTGTTCTTCTTCCACCTTTCTTGTATTAGCCGCCCTCCTTCCTCCTCAGACTCCATAATGCCTGCCGTTGACCTTTTACGTTTCCTCATCCTCCATTTCCAATCCATCACACGTTTCCTTCGACCACCATTGTTGTCTGCAATTCCTCAATTTCCTCTGAAATGCTAACCCACTAAGCTCAACCCGAAGACTCTCTCTCTCTCACTCCCAACTTTCTGTATTAATTTGTATGTACGATTCTTGCATGTTTAGCTGACTCTACTGGATTATTCGCTTGCTTTCTTTTCTGCGTTCGTTTGTTTTCGAGATTTCGTTGCCGTTCTTGTGAAAGTTTGCGGCTTTGATCGGATTCGGCATCTGGGTATTTCGTGGATTTCATGATTGTTGACTAAATGCTGTTCGGAGAGACCTCTGTGATCTGAATCTTTTTCGGATCATGACCTCGAAGCGGCCTCTTCTGATCCCATCTCCAAGAACCCCCAATACCCAACACCTCCCTACTCTACCCATCTATTCCGATTTCTTAAATTCCACTTCCGGTGGCACTGGATCGTTTTCCGGCATGGATTCGAGAAACCCGGCTGCAGCTGACAATTCCATCAACGTTGAACCCACCACCCTCAATTCTACCTCCCGAAGAAGCGTTTCTTCCCTTCAATCCAAGGCTTCACATAACAATTCTTTTCGCGAAGTGAGTTTCGGCGATGTCGGATCGAAACCGGTGCGTTATGGATCGAGAGGAGCTGATTCCGAAGCGCTCAGCATGTCCCAGAAGGAGTTGAACGAGGAGAATGTAAGGGTTGTTTATATAGATGATGTTGCTAAGACAAATGAGAGGTTTGCGTTTTCTGGTAATTCAATTAGGACGGCAAAGTACTCAGTTTTGACATTTTTGCCTAGAAATTTGTTTGAACAGTTTCATAGGGTAGCATACATATATTTTCTTGTGATTGCTGTGCTCAATCAGCTCCCCCAGCTGGCGGTTTTTGGCCGTGGAGTTTCCATATTGCCATTGGCATTTGTGTTGCTTGTTACTGCTGTTAAGGATGTCTACGAGGACTATAGGCGGCATCGGTCTGATAGAATTGAGAACAATCGTCTGGCATCAGTTTTGGTTGGTAACCAGTTCCAGTCAAAAAAGTGGAAGGATGTTCGAGTTGGTGAAATCGTCAAGATTCAAGCAAACGAGGCTATACCTTGTGATATGGTACTGCTTTCGACCAGTGATCCAACTGGGGTTGCTTATGTGCAGACTATCAATTTAGATGGGGAGTCAAATTTGAAGACGCGGTATGCAAAACAAGAAACCCTCTCCAAGTTGCCTGATAAGGAGAAGATTACTGGGTTGATTAAGTGTGAAAATCCCAACAGGAACATATATGGCCTTCACGCATTCATGGAAATTGATGGGAAGCGGTTGTCACTGGGACCCTCTAACATTGTACTTCGAGGGTGTGAGGTTAAGAATACTCATTGGGCACTTGGAGTTGCTGTATATGCCGGTCGTGAGACCAAAGTTATGCTCAATAGCTCTGGAGCCCCATCCAAGAGGAGTCGCCTTGAGACCCGTATGAACTTTGAGATCATTTTGCTCTCTGGGTTTCTTGTTACTTTGTGTACAGTTGTCTCATTATGTGCTGCTGTTTGGTTGAGACGCAACAATGATAAGTTGGATGACATACTTTTCTACAGGAAGAAGGACTACTCGGAGGAGAAAGTGGACGATTATAACTATTATGGATGGGTTTTGGAGATTCTTTTCACGTTCCTTATGTCTGTCATAGTGTTCCAGGTCATGATCCCCATCTCGTTGTACATTTCTATGGAGCTTGTCCGGGTAGGTCAGGCTTACTTCATGATCAGGGATGGTCAAATGTATGATGAGGCCTCTAATTCAAGATTTCAGTGTCGAGCTTTGAATATCAATGAAGATTTAGGACAAATTAAGTATGTATTCTCAGACAAAACTGGTACGCTTACAGAAAATAAAATGGAATTTCAATGTGCAAGCATTTGGGGAGTAGATTATAACGGTGGGAGAAGCAGTTTGGAGCAAGTGGGGTACTCTGTTGAAGGTAATAAATGTTTTTCTTTTGATTATGTTTTCTGTTGATTGGTACTTCCAATTGTTTTACTAGTTTGCAATTTCTTATTTTTCTTGTTCGGTATCAGTTGATGGGAAGATTTTGAGGCCAAAGATGAAGGTGAAGGCTGACCCAGAACTTCAGCAATTACTCAGAAGTGGAAAGGACACAAATGAAGGCAAACATGTGTACGAGTTCTTCCTGGCATTGGCAGCTTGTAATACCATTGTGCCTCTTGTTGTAGACACGTCTGATCCAAATGTGGGATTATTAGATTACCAAGGGGAGTCCCCAGATGAACAAGCATTGGTTTATGCTGCCGCCGCCTATGGTTTTATGCTTATTGAACGAACCTCTGGTCATATAGTTATTGATATCCAAGGGGATAGGAAAAGGTAATTTGACAATATCTTTTTAATTAATTTATATAATATATAGATACTTTTGACTTTTGAGTAATTATGCTTGTGTAATCCCTGTGATTACAATCTAGTAAATTAATACTGAACTTCCTTTAGAGAATAAAGACCTTTTATTTCTTGTTCATAACTTACCATTCCCGGGCAGTGCAGGTTCAATGTCTTGGGTTTGCATGAGTTCGATAGTGATCGGAAGAGAATGTCGGTTATATTGGGGTGCCCTGATAAGACTGTCAAAGTCTTTGTAAAAGGTGCTGACACAACCATGTTCAGTGTAATAGACAAACGATTGAACTTGGATATAATACCAGCAACAGAAGCCCATATTCATGCTTACTCCTCTTTGGGTTTGAGAACACTTGTGGTGGGCATGAGAGAACTGAGTGCTACAGAATTCGAGCAGTGGCACTTGTCTTTTGAGGAAGCAAGCACTGCTTTAATTGGTAGGGCTGCTTTACTTCGTAACGTTGCAGGCAACATAGAAAACAATCTCGTTATACTAGGTGCCTCTGGCATTGAAGATAAACTGCAACTGGGGGTGCCTGAAGCCATAGACTCTCTAAGAACAGCAGGGGTTCAGGTATGGGTTTTGACAGGGGACAAGCAAGAAACTGCCATATCAATCGGCTACTCATCAAAGCTTCTAACAAGAAGAATGACACAGATTATAATTAACAGTCGCTCTAAGGATTCATGTCGAAGGAGTTTAGAGGATGCCGTACTAATGTCTAGGAAGCTCATGACGGTGTCTGCAGATACACACACCAACGGAGGAAACTCTGGACATGGTGGTACTCAAGTAGCTTTAATTATTGATGGCACCAGCCTTGTGTATATTCTCGACAGTGAACTTGAGGAACAGGTAATTGCTTTTAGACCTACCTATTTAGTTTACTACATATCTAGACAATGCCATATGTGTTTTTTTATTTATTGTGAGATGATGCCTTATATGCTGATCTAACATATTTTTACCGTAGCTCTTTGAACTAGCAAGTAACTGTGCTGTGGTGCTTTGTTGCCGAGTGGCTCCATTGCAAAAGGCTGGAATTGTAGCCCTTGTGAAGAATAGGACGACTGATATGACACTTGCCATTGGGGATGGTAAACACTATTCTATTTATTTCACTTATGTAGATATCTAATGTTTCCAATACCAGAATTAGTATCTTATGCCCACTCTCATTTACATTTGGTGTTGACAGTTGAAAGTTCTTTTTGTTATCTTGATAGGTGCTAATGACGTTTCAATGATCCAAATGGCTGATGTGGGAGTTGGCATCAGTGGCCAAGAAGGTCGGCAAGCTGTCATGGCATCAGATTTTGCAATGGGGCAGTTCAGATTCTTAGTTCCCCTTTTATTGGTACATGGCCATTGGAATTACCAGCGGATGGGCTACATGATATTATACAATTTCTATAGGAATGCAGTGTTTGTTTTTATTTTGTTTTGGTGAGTAATACTTCGTTGGATAAATTTTCATTCAGTTACAAATTGTTGTTCTGCAGATTACAATTGTTTTCCTCAGGCCTGAACTTTGACTTGGACTTTGTTTTTCCTTTAAAAATTAAATTAACAAAATACTAGGGAGAGGATTACACATGGTTGTCTATGTTAGAATTCACTGTCATTGAGAGGAAGAATCTCTGGCCTCCATTATAAATATTCATCATCTAATTTCTAGCTAGAAATGTTGTGGAAGTGACATTTGAACTTGATGCTAAAAGTTTGAAGCTAGTCAGATTAGGATACGTTTGCGTCAAAGTAGGTCTCTGTGTCTGAAGTCTAATGTGTTACAAATTATAATTGGCGTTGAGATCATTCTGTGAGAATTTTTTTTTTTTTTTTTGGGAAGGGAGGACTGAATGGAGCTAACCAGTAAAGGAAAATAAAAGAAAGAAGAATCTGTATGAAGTCTTTCTTATTATTGTAGCTGATTATATTTCATGTGGTCCTTGTAGGTACGTGCTCTTCACTTCTTTCACTTTGACAACTGCAATCACTGAATGGAGCAGCATGTTGTATTCTATAATCTACACGGCAGCACCTACAATTGTTGTTGGGATTCTTGACAAGGACCTAAGTAGAAGGACCCTTTTAGATTACCCTCAGCTATACGGAGCTGGTCAAAGACAAGAATGCTACAACTCAAAATTATTTTGGTTAACGATTGGTGACACATTGTGGCAAAGTCTGGCTGTCTTCTTTATCCCTCTCTTTGCATATTGGGGCAGCAGCATTGACACATCAAGTATAGGAGATCTTTGGACACTTGCAGTGGTAATTTTGGTTAATTTGCATTTGGCTATGGATGTTATCCGGTGGAATTGGATTACACATGCAGCCATTTGGGGATCTATAATTGCGACTTGGATTTGTGTCATTGTCATTGATGCGATACCTTCTCTGGTTGGCTACTGGTATGCCCTCTAATCTAGTTGTATTGCGTGTATATCTTTATTTTTGCACAAACATAATTGCATGTAACTTATTTAAACTATGCACAAACATAACGGTGTGTATGACACCCCAACTTGTTTAAACTTGCACAAACAAACATACCTGCGTCTAACTTGTGTATATCTTTATTTTTGGTTAAGTGTTAAACTCATTATCCGCAGCTCATCTTTTTGTTATCTTTTTCCCCTCTCCTAGAAATAGTGAACAAGCCATCTAAGAAATTGCCATTACCAGTTTTATTATTTTACTTCTTTTTTTTTTGTTGGAACGAAAGCTCCACACATGCATTTCTGAAGTTTTCTATGGCACTTGCATTTGTATATTCTAATCTTTGCAACTCCAATATAATTTGACAGGGCCATTTTTCAAGTCGCAAAGACTGCACCGTTTTGGTTATGTTTGTTGGCAATCGTCATAGCCGCGATTGCTCCACGCTTTGTTGTAAAGTTTTTATATCAGTACTATACACCTTGTGATGTTCAGATTGCAAGAGAATTTGAAAAGTTTGGCAATCCAAGCGCTGCAAACCCTGCACAAATAGAAATGGATGCGATCTTGGACCCGCGTAGGAGATGAGAAGGTGATGTAATTGCTTTCGACATCTCCTCCTTTTTTGTATCTTTTGTAAAAATGTTATTCTTTAGGCAGCTTCAGATTATCTCTTTCCTAGTTGCCTCATTGTTCATTGTTTGCTATCCGAAGGATAGGGTTTGTAACTTTGTAGTGCTAGGCTTATATTTTGTGTTCCTCTTTTGTTTTGTTGTACCTTAAGATTCATTCGGTGTAATTAGACTTGTTTAAAAGAGAGAAGAATTAGACAATCGATACAATACATGAATTTTACAACATAAGTTTTGATTGTGTTCAGATTGAATCTTTCATACCAAGTTGAAATCGACCAAAAAGTACAGGGGTTTAAAGTGTTAGAGAACAGATGTAGGACAGAGTCCTACATTGGAGATATAAAAAAGTAATATACGAATTATATGTGGGAGGTTCACTGCAAAATATCACTTAACCTTTTTGTGATAAAACCGACACCTAGTAATGATAAACCCCACAACTAGTAATGATAGGCCTAAAAAGTGTTATTGTGTTACTATCAAAGCATGTTATTCTACTGACACGAAAAGTTGTGTTTGCTCTGGCATAATAACTGAGTTATTGGTTTTGTTATCCCACTCCTAGGAAATAAACGGAAGTGTTACATACCATGCTATGTAAGTCTTAAATCATTAAAGATGGTAACCAACCATCAACTGCTATATCATGAAATCAACAAAATATGATTCAAAATCAGTCTCCCTAGCATTTTTCATAAAATTTTAGTTTGTCAACCAAAAAGTAGATAAATTTTTAGTTTTACATCCTAGTGGAATACATGTAACATGAGTAAAAGTGAAAAGATTAAAATGAGAAGGTAAGTGAGAAGTTGCAAACACTCCCCTTCGTATTTAAACAAAGCTCAATAATAATGTCATATCCTAACACAGGTCAACTGAAACAATTATTTTATGAAGAAGCTCCAAGCAAGTGATGAGTGCAAAGCCCAGTGTCCTCCTAGTGCACCAAATAACGGGCTTCGTATTATTAGTCATATCCGGTACTTTATACGGCATGCCAAGTGAGGCTATAGTGTGTTGATTCATGGGCAGCAACATACATCAGAGCAGTGAGGCTGTAGTGTGTTGATTCATGGGCAGCAACATACATCAGAGCAGGGGATTGCGACGAAGCGACCCAATTTCTCGCTTCATATTTTTACCTTGTGCAGTATTCATGACCAGGATGATGTATCCTTCCCGGGGCAAATCTGTTGTCCCAACAGCAAGCCACGCCGCCTAGTTTAGCAACCGTAATGTACGGGTATTCAAGCAAGCACAGGCATGAGGCAGCACGCAACGAACCCACACACTCTTCAACATATCCGCGCTGTGTCTACCTGAAGAGTAAAGTGAAAGGGAAAGATGAGAAAATCAGGCCGCCGTATTCAAACCACACCAGTATGTGAAAACCATCGGCCTCGGGTTGGGTGGGGTTACCTTTTTTGATGCAGGAGAATCATATCCATGCCGGATAGGCAGAGCCACAGAGCGGCATTCAAGGACTACTACTTGTAGTTTTGGTTGACTCAGATAATCACGTCTTTACAACCCCACAGAGTGCACACAAGTAAGTCACTCCCATCACAAACTGTCCAGGCCGTCCACTTCCTCCACGCGATAGTTCTCGAAGAACAGATTCAGCTTGGGACTTTTCAACTTTAGTAAACTAGAGTAAAAAGAAACGAGAAAGAAAAAGAGATTTCAAATGAATTGGAAGTTCATGAATGTCTTAGCACCCAAAAAATGGGTGCACAAAATCAATTAAAACAAGTTTAGAGCAACTTTTTTAATCAAATATATAATAGAACAAAGGTAAGAATTACCTCTAAATGTTTCACTGAATAAAGCTTAGAGCAGCATTTCCCACATCCTCGGCAGCTAATGGTGGCTTGAAGGTAGGGGAAGCTCAAGATCAACCTCTCTGCTCTCAACGCAGTGTCCTTGACCCTGCGACACCCTCTTGCAGCCTTGCCCTTGGAACCATTCTCATTCACAGCAGCACCACCATCTCTGCTGCATTACAAGTTTCCATCAACTCGTCCTGCTTTGCTGCATCCGGGTACTTCACATCTTCGCTCCAATCAAGGGTGTTCTCCTTCCCTCGTTTTCTAGGTGAATCAACACACATTGCCTGCCAAAACTCGAAACCATAAGCCCTCTTAAACAGAATTAAAACCAACCAACAATAACATCAATATGCATCCACAAAGAAAAAACTATAATCAACTGGCACCACCATCTCTGGTGCCAAAATCAACCTATTGAGTCTCAATATTCCAGGGCCATTCCTTGAACTTTACGATGCTTTCTGACTGCCTTGGCATCGGCATCCTTATTGCTCATAGTCGCAGTACCATCTCTGCTGCCATAACAAATTTCCATCAACTCTTCCTGCTCAAGTAACATAATGTACAGACTTCCAACAAGCGGAAGCATGAGAGCAGTGCTCCAAAGAGACCTGGCTCTCATTATTGTTTAGTGGTCATCGTCACCAATTCTCACTCCAACAGCTGTGTACATACAAAAACATATCTGCACCCACTCGAAGATGGCAGCAACATGAAGAGAATATGAAAAACCATGCTGCTTGTATTGAAAATAAAACAGTATATGAGCAAAACATCATTCCAGGGGTTACCTTTCCAGTTCAAGGACAATCAATTTTGCGCCACATTGCAGAAGAACCATTGATGGGCAACTAATTGATGGACGGTATATTTACAGTTCCACAGTTTGCTATCTACATCAGCAAAGCCGACAAACACGTTAGTGACATAACCATGCCCTGAAAGCATAGTTGAATTTCATTTTTAACATTCGACTAAATGATTAAAGATAAATTCTACAGAAAGATGTAACATATTTACAAAGCCTTAGGAATAATGCCTTCACATTTTTTTCCTAGTTCTCCCATTTTATCATCGCAATCAAACTCTGAAAGTTGGAACAAAACTTAGACATGATTTGAAAAGGAAAGATAGCAATGTGAAAGTTTTAGTGGGAGCAGAGTAGTAACCACTTGAGGCGTACCAAGATGCAAAATAATAAGAAAATTTAGGAACCAGTTTTCCTGAATTTCTTATTCCTAAAATATTGACTAAATAGCTCTAGTAGAGAAATTCAAATTTTACTTGTGACGGAAAATATATATATATATATATATATATATATATATATATCAAAGTTTCACAAGAATTAGAGGCAAAGAAAAGCTTGACCTTCACGTGGTTTCGCTCACTTCCATTCATCATCAAATTAAAAAATTGCTTGTTTCTTGTCATCGATATTGAATGCAGATATCAACTCGAGCGCATTCCTTTTTCATACCTTGTCTCAGAAAGATACCTTAAATTCAAAGTTGAAGATACTATAAATTAATGAGTGATCTAAGAAAACAAGCATATGTCCCAGAGGAACCTAATTAGCACAGCTTCTTCAAATTAAATTCCAGTTTGTTACGCGTTCAAGTTTGACAATCTGGATCTTTTCCTTATCTTAAGATGAATGTGCATTCTACCACACTCAAATCATATCAGCATGAGAAAGGGAAAAAGCATCATCCAGGGTTACCTCATCGCCCATGCAGGAGAATCATATTCTTGACAGATAGCCATGGCACGATTCGACAACTAGTAGTTTATGTAAGCAAACACATGTTGCCCTTGGATGATATTGTCCTGAAATTTAAAGGACCATGTTTTTGTTAGAGTAGCGTAAGTTGAATTAAACAAGTAAAAGTATAGATGACAGTAAACAATTGAAGAGAAACTTTTACAGAATTTGAATCTTGCCTATGGAATGAACATGGCGCTATGCACGTACCTGACTTTGACCTGAGGCCTCAAATGATGAATTGACCATCTATCTTGATGAAAGGAATGTGAGCTATCTTGCTCCACTCTTGTCCCGTCTTCTTCTGACATCTCTTCTCCAGGGAAGAACACTTTTCGATGGTCAGAAAAGAGAGCGATGCCGGTAAACCCTCTTTTGGCAGGAATTCGAGACTATCACACAACCTAATTTCGAGCTCTTGAAGACAAGTAAGGTGTTGAAGTCCCTTTCCATCCAAAGATTTCAGACTTTTCATTCTACCGATTTTGAGAGTGTGAAGAGTGGTAGGGAGCAGCTGTTCCTTGAGCACCGTCTCCAACAGATCCTCGCTGCACCAGATCTCACATGTTCGAAGGGAGACAAGTCGTTGCAAACCCCAGTACTCCACTGAAGGCCTCAGTTTCTCACAAACCCTAATATTAAATGATTGTAGGCAGGGCGGCAAACCCGCTTCTGCAAATGACTCAACATTTCGAAGAGCGATTATCTTCAACTCTTGAAGGGCGGTGAGGGTGTGTATTCGGTCGGGCAATAACTTCAAATTCTCGCATCCCCAGACTGTAAATCGAGCCAGTTTGGGAGTGGGCAATCCCCCGTGGGGAAAAGAGACCAGATTTGGACATTTATAAATAAAGAGACTGTCGAGATGAGTGAGATTTTCATCATCAGCTCCTTCTCCAATGGCAAGGGATTCTAGATTTTTACTGCCCCAGATAACAAGAGATGAAAGTTTAGGGAAAACGCCCAGCGGGAAGGACCTCAGTGAATCACAGCTGTCCATCAAAACCAAACCTCGAAGGGATGTCAATTTGGCCATCATCTCATGAGATAGGAATTCTAATCTCCTGGAATTTTCTATTCGAAGATAATTCAACGAAGTCGGTAGACCATTTCTCGGGAACGACAACAGTGACGCGCAGTTAACGAGACTCAAATCATCAAGACGACTGCTGAAGTGCGGCTGCAAGCAATCTGGGCGACTAAAAAATTGAATCTCAAGCCTCCGAAGCGAGCACAGCGACTCCGTCTCCAGTAACGACGAGAGACCAGGGGATCTAACTATCTTCAGTTGGTTTAGAGATTGTCGCAAGGACTCCGTGTTAAGGATGAGAGACCACGGTATCCATCTTGTTCTGGTAGCCCTTTCATGTAGAACTCCGCAGTCGGACACCCAAAGCTTTTTCAATGAAGGAAGATGATCAGGCAAGTTTCCCCTCAGCTTCGGACAATTCTCTAAAATGAGCACCTGAAGACGAGGAAAGTCTGGAGATTGACCTCTACCTGGACTTGACAGCCATTCCTCCCACTCCGGCATCTCTTTAAACTCTAGCTTCTCGAGAGATTGAAATGGTTGACTTAGAGAAGCTCCATTACCCCCGTAGAACTCGACACCAATACTCATGACAAATTTCATCCTTTCTATATAGAGCTCTTTGAGAGCGGGAAGCCGCCCAACCGGTGGCAATGACAAGCAAGTACTACAATCACTGAGATGCATGACTTGTATGTTGGAGAAGGAAGAGTCTCCCAACCAATCCGGAAAGCTGGTTCCACCATAAAATTTGATGGTCAGCTTCACGAGATTTACAGAAGGCTGTAGGCTTTCAAGTACTTGTCTCTCTTTTATGGAATCATCTGCTTCCTCACGACGCCATGCCAACTCTACTTCGTTGAGATCTTTCTTATCCTTCAAATTGGCCCCCAAGGCATCCTTAGGATTGACGACATTTTGCAGATTCAAGATAGATAGTTTTCCTCGAAGGTTCGACAATTGCCCCAGTTCACCAATGCCACCCGACCTAGTAGATTTCCCCAACACAAAATCAGTCAATGTTCTCAAACTTTTTAGCCTACCCATTTGCACCGGCATCTCTTTTATACAAGTTCCACTAATATCAAGATGACGCAAATTAATCAATTTCCTCATGTCAGCAGGCAATTCAACAAGAGAGGAACAACCGACCAGCAATAGAGTTTGCAAATTGTAGAGAGCACACATCGTGTCTGGTAACTTTTTAATTGCAGTGTAAGAGAGATCAATGTAGCGCAAGTTCAAGTGTTTACCAATGTTATTAGGTAATTGCGTGATATTTTTATATCTTGAAAGTGACAACACCCGTAAACATTTTACTGATGGTAACAAATCATCGAAAACCTTTATGCTTACATATGGGCTTTCATCCCACTTATCGTATGGTCTTAAAGACATAGGAAAAAAGGTGCGCAAACACTTAATTTCATCCAATGGCTTAAATCTTGCAGCGGTATCAAATCTTCCTCTCATATATGACAAATGCCGAACTCTTTTAGGAACTTCATGTGACTCTCCCTCATCCAACCAAAAACAAAATTCTCCAGACACAAATATAGCCAAGTCGTTAATGAGATCATGCATTGTGAAACTTGATGGTTTCCAAATCCATGGTCTTTGAAGTAGTGATCGTGACAATAGTTCATCAAAGTATCTCTCACCGAGCTCTTCCAATCCTTTACCACTCTCATCTTGTGGAATTAAACCCACTGCCATCCAAATTAGAATTATATTTTTCTTTTCAAATTCATAGTCCTTTGGGAAAATTGAGAGATAAGCAAAGCATTGTTTTAAATAAGTAGGGAGATAATGATAACTCAATCTTAAAGATGGAAGAACACTTTTATCAGTACACAATGTCTCCCAAAGATTGCTATTCAATATGTGACTCCACTCCTTGTAACCTACATTACAACCTAAGAGACCCCCAATTGCTTTTGCAGCTAAAGGAAGACCGTTGCACTTGTGTGCAATTTGCTTACCAATTTCTTCCAAGTGTGGATGCGCACTAGGATTTTCATTTCTAAATGCATGTTTTCTGAGTAACAACCAACAATCATCATGCGACAAATGTTTCAAATAGTGAATAGGACCGGTATGCACAATGGATGCGACACTTTCGTTCCTTGTTGTCACTATGACCTTACTTCCCCTCACCCCATAAGTAAAAGGAGCCCGTACAAGATCCCAATCACTATAGTTGTCATTCCAAAGGTCATCCAACACAAATAGGAACTTTTTCTCCCTCACTTGTTCCCTAAGTTCAACTTGAAGCGAGCTATCTTGAACACTGCAAGGTTTTGAGATAATTGATTCAATAAGGGTTTTAGTTACCCTCATAGCATCAAAATCTTCGGAAACACAGGCCCAAGCTGTAACATCAAAATTCTCTTTTATATTTGTATCATTGTAAAGGAGCTGGGCAAGGGTTGTCTTACCGACCCCGCCCATTCCCACTATGGGGATTACTGATATGCGGATGCTACTTGCATCATCCGATAGCAACATTCTCTTCAACTTCTCTTTATCTTCATCCCTACCACAAGCACTAAAGTCATGCTCGACAAAGGATGTTGTGGGAGTTTTTTGAGAAACCTTCTCCTTAACGCCTCCTATAAGACCAAGGAGATCTTTTTGTTTCGCAAGGTGTTCCAACCTTTGGAATAACTCTTGTATCCTACCATTCATGCCTTGACAAAAAGGATTAAAAGAAGTAGAGAGGAAGTTCCACACCTGGGACGTCTTTTTGGTTTGATATTCATCAGCTTCCACCTTGCTTCGCAAAACTTCAGTATCGATCTCAGCCAGCAGGTCCTCAGCATCGAAGACGGCATGTTTGAGCTCGTCGACCCACTTTCTCACACGAGGTTTCTCAATTTGCTTCTCCTCTGCATCATCGAGCACTGCATCGAGGGTAAGAAAAGTCAGCTTCAGTTTCTCCAAGAGTGAGTGGTCAAGTTTTTTCCGCCGGAAGAAGTCCATGAACTCCCCAGAAGCAATCTTGTCGCCCAACGTCCGGATGGAAGCAGAGAGAAAAGCCTCTCCAATCAAAGCTCCTGCCATTTCGGTCTCTCTCTCTGTTTTTTTTTTTCTTCAACTAAGTGTTGAGGTGAGGAAGAAGAAGAGTCTTATTAGCTTAATTTCGTTTCGGAAAGAGACCCCACACGTTAATCAAAGAGTCTTATTACCTATAATTTAAGTGACAATTTCCTAGTAGTTGGTTTGGTTGGTGTGAGAGTGCGGGTTAGGTGGCAATTTTTTAGTTATTAACCATAACATCACTTTTGTTTGTTGATAATTTGATATTAAGCCGCGTTGGAATTTTGCTTTTGGGCGGACACAACACTGACCTAATTAATTAAAATTAAAATTGTAATCTTTTGTTGATTATGTTATCATATCATCCTGCATGTGAAAAGAAGTCACACTGACCTGGTTAATTAATATATTGAAGTTATATTACAAGTTGTTAAACCCAAAAATAGAAGGGATCTCTTTTTTTTAATCCCTTGCCAGGTCTTATAATTGGCTTGTAAAATAGGGGAGCTTCAACTCTGAGTCCAAGCAGGCAACAACAATATAAAGTCTTTTATCAAAATTTTGTCATCCAAGTGCACCTAGCAATCCCTTCTTCTAGATGTCCACCCATTTTTCGATTGGTTACCAATTTCTTCTTTTCCAGTATGTCGAGATTAAAATGAATAAAAGTGAATTAAATTAGTATTATACATCGTACAAAGACGTGGTGAGAACGATAATTACAATAAAAAAATGTTATTAATACTATGCTTCAACATCAAACAACAAATATATCGTTAATGCATTTAGGGTGCGTTTGGTACGCGGGACGGGACGAGGCGTTCCGTCCCGCGTTTGGTATGCCTAAAACGAGTGGGACGAGGCGTTCCACGGGACAAGTTTTGGATGATTTTTGGTTCCACCTCCACCCCCTGGAACGGAGTTGTTCCACATCTGTGGGACATAAATTTTTAACATTTTAGGACAAAAAAGCCCCTTGTCTTTTTCAAAATTTATAACATCCGTCCCGTCCCGTTCCGTCCCGTCCCGTCTGCGTACCAAACGCACCATATAGATCATATTTTTTAGTGTTTATTGCCTTCCTCGTGAGATGATGACTCCGATTTCTATTAATTTTGAGCAATATAGCTATTCTGAATCTCTGATGAATGAAAAAAATGGAATGTCAAAAAGTAGTAATGTGCTGAGACTTATAAAACATCGAAGTTTTAAACATGAAGATTAAAAAGATACTTATGACAAAAAGAATTTTTGGCATTTGTAGCTAAAATGATCCCTAAGATTGACATTACTCATCACTTTTGGTCTCCGAGATTTGAAAGTAATAGAGGTGATCCATGAGTTTGACTACCATCAATTTTTTTGTTAACTCTGTAAAAAATTTATGTTACATAAGAACCAAAATTATAAATAAAAAAAAGGCCTATATTTAATAAAATATGGCCCAAAATGATTTGACAAAATTAAGATTATTTTTGTCATTTAATCCTTATTTAATGAAGATTTATCACAGAATAGTCAAAATGATTGATGATGGATAATCTCCGCTTATGGACCAATTCTATTAATTTTAAATCTCAAGACTAAATTGACAAGTTATAACAATCTCAGCTTCAGCTTCTCCATAAGTGAATGGTAAGTTTTTTCCGTCGGAACAAGTCCATGGATTCATCAGAAGCAATCTTGTCGCACAACCTCTGGATGAAAGAGGAGAGAAAAGCCTCTCCAATCAAAGCTCTTGCCATTTGTCTTCCCCTCTCTTTTTTTGTCCCTCAACGAAGTGTTGAGGTGAGGAGGTGAGGAAGAACAAGAGACGACTTGATACACTTTTGGTCAATAATCGAGTAGACCCCACACGTTAATCATAGAGTCTACTTTTTTTTTTTTAACATATCATAGAGAGTTAACAATTTCCTAGTAGTTGGTTGGTGTGAGAGTGATTGAGTGGGTTGGGTGAATTTCAGTGGACCTCACACGTTAATCATGCATGTAAGTAGCAATCACAGTGACTTGGTTAATTAATAGATTGTAGTTGGACTACAAAAATAGGAGAAATTTTTCCTTCTCATAAGCTAAGGAATATGGCTGCTGCGATGAATGTGAAAAAATTACCCAGAAACACATTATTACCCAGAAAAACCTAATAAACTTCTTCATTACCAACCAATATTAATATTCATTAAGTGTTAGTGTAACAAATATATCATGGGAGATTATATTCACACACCCCAAATTACTTCCTTCACACCCTTTTAATTTTTTAATATTTTTCTAGAGAGTTTTAATGAAAAGGACTTGAACTAACTTTAATTTAACCAAAAACCACATAATAACTTTATTTAATAAAAAGGACATGAATTTTAATGAAAAAGGACACAAACTATAAGAAACACAAGCCTAACTAAAGAGCCCAGCAAGCCCAGCGTGCAAAACAAATATTTTTTTCAATCCTTGCCCCTAACGGAACACCACTTCTGTTAGCCAAACCGTTTAGAATTTTGAATGCCATTTTGTCAGCAAGTTTCTCTCTCTCTCTCTTTTTTTTTTTCTTTTTCTTTTTTTTTTTTTTGAATTTGCCGTTGGTTTCTCCTTTTTATTCTTCTTGTTTTCTTCTTGCCCTCCCCCTTGCTCTTGGTAGCCGAAAGGGACGTCTTTTTCATAGGCTTGAGAAACTCATCGATTTCCACTTTCTTTTATTTTATATATAGATATTTATTTTTTTTACTTATTTGAATTAGGTTGTTCAAATTACCAATCTCCACCTTAATTTTGTTTGCCGCTTAGAACCTGCATAAATGTTTTCTGTAGGAACCCTTTCATTGAAAATTATTTCAATTTCATTTTTAGTTGGTGGGTTTAAAGATTTGCCAGTGCGGTCTTGATTATTGATCGATAAAACAATGGTCCTGGAGATGATTAATAGTTTACTTTGCTTTGGTAAAAAATATGGTTTAGTTTGATAAATAGTTCAGTTTGTTTTGGTAAAAAAGTATGGTTTTCTAGTTCAGTTTGATAAATAGTTCAGTTTGCTTTGGTGAAAAAGTGTGGTTTAGTTTGATAAATAGTTCAGTTTGTTTTGATAAAAAAGTGTGGTTTAGTTTGATAAATAGTTCAGTTTGCTTTGGTAAAAAAATGTGGTTTTCTAATTCACTTTGATAAATAGTTTAGTTTGCTTTGGTAAAAAAATGTGGTTTTCTAGTTTACTTTGATAAATAGTTCACTTTGATAAATAATTCAGTTTGATAAATAGTTCATTTTGCTTTGGTGAAAAAGTATTGTTTAGTTTGATAAATAGTTCAGTTTGCTTTGGTAAAAAAATGTGGTTTTCTAGTTCAGTTTAATAAATAGTTCAATTTGCTTTGATAAAAAAATGTGGTTTGGTTTGATAAATAGTTCACTTTGATAAATAGTTCAGTTTGCTTTGGTAAAAAAGTGTGGTTTAGTTTGATAAATAGTTCAGTTTGCTTTGGTAAAGAAATGTGGTTTTCTAGTTCACTTTGATAAATAGTTCAGTTTGATAAATAGTTCACTTTGCTTTGGTAAAAAATAGTGGTTTAGTTTGATAAATAGTTCAGTTTGATAAACCTAATGTATAAAATCCATTCAAGTGCTTCTTTTCCACTACAACATGCATTGTCAGATCAAAATCCATCCAAGTGCCAATCCAAGATAAACAAATTCACACAGATTTCAATACCAATTTTTTCATCATTTTCTCATCAACCAAACAGAGAAATAAAAAGAAAACAAGAAAATTCGAATCGATTCAATTCAATTTACCTTACATAGCGAGAGAAGAGGTTGGTGAATTCGTTCTTCTCATTCTCACTAAAAAAGGAAGAGCTAGATCAATGAATCAAGCTCAGATCACAAAAAAATCATGAAAATCCAGAAAATTAGATTTTCTGTAAACAAGATCTGTGACGTGACAAGTAAGAAAATATTATAACCCAAGATCCAATTCCTTCCCTCCAACTACACGTAAAATTGTGACGCAATTCACTGAGACTCCCTACAAACAAGAACAATCACCCTCCCATCCATCATCCCTCTTCTATCCTTGAACAGCCCGAAACCCTTGCACCTTCAGCAGCCTAAAATGTAACAAGATGAACAAGAAAATCCTTACACTACTCCAAACTATCCAAAAGAGCCATAACAGAGGAGCAATAAGAATGACTTACAACAAGACCAACAACCCCCAATCCAAAGATGGCAATAGATGAACCCTTTTTCGGTTTTGCAACATTCACAGTGGCACCAAAACCTTCAAATACACCAACAGAAACAATAATTGATTACTTCAGAAAGAAAAGTTGGAAAATCCCTAATTTCTGATTCCAACTTTTTCACTGTCAAAATGGGAGAAGTCTTTCGAACCTGTGTATATTCCGCAACTAAGAACACAAACTTTGTCAAGGGGAGCAGCCGGGTTGATCTTAGCAACGGAACCAACATGACAAACAGTGTATTCACTGAAGGTAGAAGTACCTAAAAAGTGATAAATTGGTTTTCCATCCTTGGAGAACCTGGGGCCATCATTGATCATGGTACCCCTATCAGTATTGATCCTCAGCAGATCACATATGTTGCTTTCCTCCGACTTACAGTGCGCACACTCCTTGCACTCCCCAGTGAACACAGGGAGGACGTGGTCACCCGGCTGGAGTTCAATTACGCCCTCGCCTACGCTTTCCACAACTCTAAACACAAAATGTTAAGCAAACAAAATTTAGAAAAGTAAACAAACCGCGTAAAATGGAAGCAAATACTAAGTTAATTACAAATTATGTAGCTTTAATATACAGAGATGTGTACATACCCTCCAACTTCATGACCGAAAATGCGAGGAAACGGCGGTTGTTGTCCCTGTCACACAACATATATGTTTCAATTCCAACAGCTGACATTCTAAGCACGAAAATGCCTTGTATAGGATTTATCATCACATTAGACTTAGCACTCAAAATCATGCTTAACTTCACTAATCAATTGCAAGTTATGGACTAAGTACTATAAACATATGAAGAATCATGCTTAATGATGTAGTTATCGATACGCAGATATTAAAGTAGAAAATGGCATTCGAAGTTGAAGTTTTTACTTTGGCTTCCCAGAAGTAGACATCGGTGTGGCAAAGAGAGGTGAAGAGGATCTTCAAGCGAACTTCATGTTTCTGCGGTGGTGCCACCTCCACTTCCTCAATTGACAGTGGCTTCCCCACTTCCCATGCCACCGCGGCTGCAACTGAAAAATCCCAATGCGATTAGCAACAAATACATCGATAAAATCAGTATTTTTACCACAATTACCGTCAACAAGATCAAGATTGACAAAATGTAATGAAAGCTACAATTTATGGAAAAATAGAGACAAAAATTCATTACAGTAGAATATTCAGTCCGCTGTCAAGTTAATTTCTTTTTAATCAATTTCGAAATTTTTGAAACTAAAATTTAACTTCTCATGAAATCCACGAAAACAATATTTAAAACAAAATAGAAAAATAAAACAGCAGTAGGATCATGGAAACAATATTTAAAACAAAATAGATCATTGGATTCATAGAAATCTTAAGTGTTCGAGAACTAATGATGTATGCAAAAGAAATTCAACTGCAAATATTCAAAATCGTAAATTGAAAACAGGAATGAAACAGCAACATGCAAATTTTTTAAAACAAAAACCAGATCGAAAGAGAAAGGTAATGTGTTATACTGACAGGGGAACTCGAGCTCCAGAGAATCGATGCTGAGAAGGTCGCCCATGCTTATCCGATTCGATCGATTCAATTGATTTGAAAATTTGTGGAACTCAAATTGAATTGAAAACAAAAATACATATTGGGTGGAGAGATCGAGAGAGAGGGAGAGAGATTCGATCGATTCGATTGAAAAATGGAGGAATTGGAATTGAACTTGGAAATAAAAGAATTCATAGGTGTTCTTCTTTCACTTCCTTCACTTCTCTTTCTCTCTCAGATGTGTCAGGAAGAAATGGGGGAGACAGACCATAGCAGAGCAGAGAGACCCATAAAGAAAGAGAGATTAAACAGAGAACTGCTTTGCCGTCAGGGGCAAAATTGGACACTCACTGTTTGGGCCATTTTATTTGGATTGATTTAGTGTTGGGCTTTGTCCTAACCATTAAATAAACTTACAACATGGTTTTTGATTAAAACTCAAAGTTTCCAAGCTTTTTTGGTTAGTTTTCCTATTTTTCTATCAAGTGTTTGTGGTGGGTAGAAAATATTAAAAAATTAAAAGGTGTGGGAGAAATAATTTGGAGTGTGTGAATATAATCTCTCTATATCATAAATAAGCAGGGATACGTTGGCTATTTAATTTTTTCGTTTAGTTCCGCCTTGTGTGTACCAAATATGGACAGAAAAACTGTCTCAATCCGGCATGCGCGTACCAAACGTGTTGGAACCTTTGTTCCATCCCATTCTATCCCATCTACGCATCAAACGATACCTTAATTCTTTTTAAATTTGAATTTTTAATTATTTTTTACGATTTTAAATGCCCATAAACTAACCAAATCGTGGAGGAAAAGTGGAAAGATTTAACTGCAAGAGGAACTGTAACAATGGTTTCTTAACTTTAACCAATTGGAATAATGCTTCTTCAATTAAAAATTTGTGACTATTGGTACCTTTACTCAACAAAACGTGCAACTATGTGCCTTGTTGTCAACTCTATTAAAACTTTCGTCAAAATGAGGCTGAATCAAAAGGCAAATATGAAAAACTAAATGAGAAAAATTATAGCAATGGTGCCTCGATTTTAACCTAATTGTGCAATGATTATTCCAACATGACTCATTTTGATTGAATTTTTTGAGAGTTGATGAGAATGACCATAGCTGTATGTTTTGATAAGTTAAGGAACTAATGATCATAAATTTTTAACTAAAACACTATTTCTCTAGGTGAGTTAAAGTTTAGACAATATTGCTACAACTTGTCTTAGCGGTAATGTGGTATTTTGCCATAAATAAAAGTCTATTAGATAATTGGCTGAAATTGAAGTTGAATGGAGAAATTGATAAATAGAGTTAAAGAAGATATAACCTCAAACAAATTATTTGGTTTTAACGAAAAACAACAAGTCTTAATTGAAGCCAAAGAAACGTATCCCGCCACTAATCACCGCGCCTTCTTTTGAAGCGCTTACTCTCTCGCGCTCTCTCTCAACTGAAATCTGAGTCGCCGTTGTATCCATCACCCAAGAAAACCGAACGTCTCCAGGCGCCTCACTCCTCATTCAAATGTGAAGCATTTCTAGGGTTTGGTTTCAGCAGGGCGTGTTTGGATTATTGCAATATCAAGGTACAAATTTTTCCCTTATCATCCCACTTCCATCAATCCCAAATTTGCCATATTTTCCTTATTCTTCAGCCCCTTTGTCCATTTTCGCAGAAAGCCCGTCGATGATTGATCACGAATACGCAAATGTGTTGGAGCAATGAATAGGGCATCACATATGAGGCAAGAGTAAGAGGAACAAAGAAATAGCCTTTTTACTTTGCATTATATTCCCATTGCTTCCTTTGTTATTTATTTGGAATTCGGGTATGTGCAGTGGTCCCAATCTGGGTCAAGATTTCTGTGCCCAGACGCCTTTTAGAGCTAATTTGTTGGAACATGTCAGTGCACTTGATAATTTCTCATGTCCGCATAATGTTCTGAGCTCCAATTTCATTTTCTCCTTACCAACACAAAAACCTCATGCTGAAGAGGCAAGGGGTTCCGGGTATGTCGCGGTTATACGTGTTTTCTTTCATTTTTGTTTGGTTTTTTTGTACTATTCTTTCATTTTAGCTTGAGGACTACTTGTTATTTGGTGACAACTTGAAACCAGTTTTTTGTATTTGGTGATTGCGGTCTTTTGGTTGGGTAAAATATAGCTCTTGTGTTTGTGTTAGTTACAGGATTTATTGTTTGTTTATGCTAATTTTAAGTTTCATCTACCTTAGTGACCAGGGCTGGTTCTGAGATTTTAGGGGTATGGGTCTCGTACATAAAAGAATCCCACTATAGCCAAGTTAATTTATATGTCTATGGTTGTATTAATATGATATCTAAATATAGTATTATTACTTGTGAGTTATAGTTCAAATCAACAGTAATCGTGAAAACAAAACACAATTTAGAGCAGAGCCTGCAGAACCAAACTAAAAAACATAAAAGTGATTCCTCTTATACAGATGGAGACCATTATTTCTCTTATTCATATACAAATCCTTAAATGTTTCCCTGAGATGAAATCTTTTTACACAAACCAAGTTGGTAGTTATATAACGTGATGTCATCATTTAGGGACCCCTTAGGATTGGGGGGCCCTGTGCAAGGGCACCTTTTGCACATGCCCAAAGCCGCCACTGTTTGTGATAAATATATATAAAATATACCATTTTAAGAATGGATGCCTTTGTGAATTCCATTTTTTGTTTTCCTTGAATTCCATAATCTATGACTGTGGGATACTCCTTGTTCTTGATGGTAAACATGGATTTTTATACAACTAATGATGCTACTATCTCAAAGCATTTAACCTGGTATATGTCTTGAGTCTATTTGGATTTTTTTTTCTAACCAAGGTTCTCTTATGCTTTTAGCTCAATGGCTTGCTCAATTCAGAATACTGAAAGATTACAGAGTGCACAAGTTCAAAAGGTAAACACGTTGGATGAGGAATATTCAATCTTATTTGTCTTTTTAACTTGGGTATTTGTTTATTTTTTTCAATATTTTTAACAAAATGGGGTTTTACCAGCCCTTTCCTGCCAAGTTTTTCTGATTTGGCTATTACTTCTGAATGGGAAAATTTTGGCAGGCTTGGCATGTCCTTTCCAATCTTCAGATTTCTTGTAGGAACTACACAAAACCTGGAATAACTCTTCTAGTTAAGGATGTGAGTGCCGAGTATCGTCGTGATGTTGGAAGAACTGCTTTGCCAAACTCATGCAACATTGATAAGAGTTGCGCACATATGCAAACTCATCAATATATTAATGGAACTAATACCAGGAACAGTGAAGCAGCAACTTGTTCGGGCAATCTGCTTCCATCAAGTAATTTTAATGTAGCAGATGCAGGAAAAAATCTTGGACAGCAAAGTCAGGTCAGAGCATCAATGGTCAACAGTTCTGATGCTCGGGTGTTGGATGGATCACATAGCAACAATAGTGTTCATGCCAGCCAAGGGAAAGACTCTGCAAAAGGTTTTGTTAATGACCTGGATGACAATGATGATGACATACTTGAGGTAATTCATATCTGTTTGTCTTTTAGACTCTGCAAATTTTTTTGTCAATATGTGTTGAATAAGGCTACTGCCGTAAAGATCTAGATGGAAGTTCACTAACTAGCATGTGGTTGTTACAGTTCTACTTAAGTGCTATTTTGTATGGTGACTTAATTGCTTCTAGTCAATCCATGTTAGTGGTTATATATCATTTGGACTACTTGTGTGTAAAATTTGAACATGGTGTTCTATTTTACAGAAGGCTTATGTTGTGGTTTCATTGTTCTTGCAAATGTTGATTTCACTGAACTCATTTACTTTGGTTCAGAATATTGATGTTGACCAGATACTGGAACAGTACCAATCAAGTTGCACACCTCAACCATCAATTTCCAAGCTTCCACCCATTACTCCCTTTATAGATAAAGATAATAGACAACAGGCGACTAGTTCGCCCCCAGAATTGTGTTCAAATTGCAGTCATGGGTTTAAGGTATGCTTATCATCCATGTTCTGCTTTTTATAGCTCCATTTAATCACGTGGGCAGCTTAATGTGCCTAATTCCTGAATCTGATACAGATAGGGCTTTGCCCAGAAGCTGGAAATCATTTGCAGGAAATGAAGGATACCCTAATTATCATATCAAATCAACTGCTTGATGATGTTAATGACCTCAGCCCAGAACAAATAATTAAGCTTCGCCAAGATAGGTTCGCATACCACCCCTTTTCATCTTGATTTGATTTCCTTTAGAGTCAAGGTAGATCTTTTTAGAGGGAATTGTGGATAAAAATAAATAAGCGAAAGAAAAGAACTGGTGGAATAAGTTCTGGTTTACCTACATGTCACGTAGCATGCAACAAAAGCTTCAGAATGTTAGTTTTAGATTTTTGGTTTGTTTTACATTTATTATTGTTTTGTTATATTTTACAAAGAGAGAAAAGAAAACAGTGAATTCCCATTGTTAGGTTACAGCTTAATAAGCAGATTCAGCAGCTTGAGAAATATGTTTGTAACAACTCATTGGATGAAGAAAGACGAAAGTCACATTTTTCTGCATCAACAGCAACTCCCAGGCCTTTCCAATGTGAAACACCTCAAGCAGCTGCATTCAGGACTGATCCCATGAGATTTGATTCACAGGTTCATCCACATAACGAGTCTGGAGGATATGGAAGATGTAATTCATCATCAGTTTCATTCTCTTCTGTTGATAGGCTTGGTTTCTCATCTTGTCCTGTTGAGAGGGAACCATGCATTTCAAAGTTTGTTGAAGTTAACTACATTGAAGGTTCCAAGGACAAAAAATGGAGTAGTGATAATTTTCCATGGACCAAAGAGCTGGAGGTGCGGGTCTAGATCATTTTCATATTTCATATTTGTATTATCTTTCATTGTTATTTTTTAATTGTTGTTCTACTGCTACCACTTTCAGGATGGTAACAAGAAAGTGTTTGGAAATCACTCTTTCCGTCTCAACCAAAGAGAGGTCATTAATGCTACGATGAGTGGCAATGATGTTTTTGTTTTAATGCCAACTGGAGGGGGTAAGAGCTTGACATATCAGGTAAAGAATTTTTTTTGGAACCTCTTATGAGATATGGTCATATCCGTTTAAGGCTTACCATAGAAACTGTTCACTTAGGTGCAGATATATTGTTTGGTCATCTTAAGTCTGTAGTCTTTATTTGTATGGTCATGCTTAGTTTACACTGGTTCAGTTTCATTACCCTAAGCTCTTCAACATTTGTATCATCCATCAATATGTAGGCCAAGTACCTTGCATCTCCATCATTTGTTCCTTGTAAAGTAGTCTCATTCTTTACAGTAAAGTAGACATTAGACAGTCTATACTAAAGGGTTTACTTGGGTTTATGTATATTGAAGCTCCCTGCGCTAATTTGTCAAGGAATAACATTGGTTATTTCTCCCCTTGTGTCACTTATTCAAGATCAAATAATGCATTTATTGCAGGTAATGTTTCACTCCATCCTTTAGTTCATTTAACTGTTTCACTTCCTGGTATCTATTACAATGTGTGCTTATGTCCTGTTCTGGCATGTGCTAGGCAAACATTCCTGCTGCTTACCTAAGTGCCAATATGGAGTGGACTGAACAACAGGAAATACTTAGAGAACTAAATTATGAATATTGTAAATACAAGCTGTTATATGTCACCCCCGAGAAAGTTGCTAAGTGAGTATTTGTTATCTAATATTTTTGCGGACATGTTCACTTGTATTCCCTCTGTTACTTCAAAAACAGCACTTTATTGGTAGGTATAGTGTCAATAGAAAGGTACTGGAAACTAACAAGTGTGTTATTTACAACTCCTATATGTGAATTGGCTCTTTCAGTAGTCGAGCATGACAGATATATCTTACAACTGAAATAAGTAATTTGTGTTGTATACTAGTTAGGGAATATTAAGTGGCATTTATTTCTGGCTGTTTATTGTTGGAATCATTGTGAACACTAAACTCTTTTTATTTAATTATCTTCTGTTTGTTGACCTTATCAGGTCATTTCTCAATCACTAACATGAATACCGAGCCTTATAATAATTTCTGTTGCAAATACAAATTTGAAACGATTGTTATAGTGTAAGTATTGATTCCTGCATCACTTTTTAAGAAACCAGTCTTTCATGTCTGCAGAAGTGATGCTCTTTTACGGCAGTTGGAGAATTTAAATGCTCGTCAATTGCTTGCTAGGATTGTTATTGATGAAGCTCATTGTGTGAGTCAGTGGGGGCATGATTTCAGACCAGATTATCAGGTTGTGGCCTTAAAAAGTATTCAAATCCATGGCAATGGGATTTTTCTTCTCGATTGTTGCACCATTTTAATGTCAAGCTATTCTTTAAAATGCCCAGGCTCTTGGTATCTTGAAACAGAAGTTCCCAAATACTCCAGTTTTAGCTTTAACAGCTACTGCAACCACTAGTGTAAAAGAAGATGTTGTGCAAGCTCTTGGTCTTGTTAACTGCATTGTTTTCCGGCAAAGTTTTAATCGCCCAAATTTACGGCAAGTATTAAACAACGAATCTGTTTTACTATGTTCAAATCATTACTTTTGCCAAACTGTCATTTGAAGTTGAAATGACAATTCATTCTGTACATCGCAGGTATTCTGTTGTTCCCAAGACTAAGAAGTGTCTGGATGACATTGACAAGTTCATTAAAGAAAATCATTATGATGAAAGTGGAATAATTTATTGTCTCTCAAGAATGGACTGTGAAAAAGTTGCTGAAAGATTACAGGTTTGATTTTATCACGTCCCTTTGTAGTTCAATGGAGTCTTACGCTCGTTTTATGTTTTATATTAGCTTCTTTTTTCTGTATTTTATACATGGAAAGTCTTGTATTGTTTTGTTGCTTGATCATTTATTGCTTGAAGCTTCTTGAAAATGTATCTACTGTTAACTGTGTAATCTATGACGTTTGATATGATGAAATTCTTTTACTTTCTTTCTGCTTAGTTTTGCTTGAGAGTGTATCTGTTGTTCAGGAATGTGGCCATAGAGCAGCATTTTACCATGGTAGTATGGATCCTGCTCAGCGTGCCTTTGTCCAGAAGCAGTGGAGCAAAGATGAAATCAACGTTATATGTGCTACAGTGGCATTTGGAATGGGTACTTTATCTTTTGCTTTTCTGCCTCAATTAAATAAGGACACCATTACCAATATTGGGATTGGAATTCAGGTATCAACAAGCCAGATGTCCGCTTTGTTATCCATCACTCTCTCCCGAAGTCTATTGAAGGCTACCATCAGGTATCAGAGGGTTGTAACTATTGGAATTTCGCTAAGTTCTGCTTATTTCTTAGTAACGGTTTATGCATGGGAGCTTAGATTAATGATTTCTTTTAGCTTACTGCGTCACCATGTTTCAGGAGTGTGGTCGAGCTGGTAGAGATGGTCAGTGTTCATCTTGTGTGTTGTATTACAGTTACAGTGACTATGTAAGTTGGAGTAGTAAAAGTTAAAGCTAATGTCTACTTGATTCTTGTCAGCTCCGTATTTGGACAATGAGTAAGGTGGAATGCGAACGGTCTGCAGGTCAATTGGCATGTCCTCTCATCACTGATATGAGGTGGAGAGTGATGTGGCCAGTTCAACACCTGTTTGGGTGCTTAACTCAATCTTTCAATAAATAAATGCAAATAGAAAAAGGAAATAAAAGAGTTTGCATTTAGGTCGTTTAATTTGATCATCATAAAAGAAAAAGTAGGGGATTAATTTCCTTCGTTATTTTTAATTTTTATCTGCTTGCATGTATCTCTATAATTCTTTTGCAGATTCGAGTGAAGCATATGATCAGTCAAGGAGTTATACAGCAAAGCCCACGGGCATCTGGATACAATCGTATCAATACTGCTAATTCTGGGATAATACTGGAAACAAATACCGAAAATCTTTTGCGCATGGTACTTGGATTTTCGCTTCATGTGTAGTTTTTGAGGTTTTAATATTGCATACCTCTTGTTTCGGAAGACATATGTACTAAATAAACTGCTCTGAAAATTTGCAGGTCAGTTATTGTGAAAATGATGTTGATTGCCGACGACTTCTACAGCTTATTCATTTTGGAGAAAACTTTGATTGTGCAACCTGCAAAAAGACGTGTGATAATTGTTTGAAGATTAAAAGTTTCAGTGAGAAAGATGTCACTGAGATCGCAAAGCAACTGGTTTGTAACGATAATAATTATTGGGAGATGTTGCCAATGTTTCTTTTGATGAGTGTCAATTCCTTGCAACAGTTTGCAAATCCTTGCATTGTCTCTGTATTCACTTCTGCCACATGTGCTCAGGTTGAACTGGTGAAGTTAACTGGGCAGCAGTTTTCGTCATCTCATATTCTAGAAGTCTACAGGGGCTCCTTCAACCAATTTGTATGTTTCAACTTTAAGAGATGTACTGTCCTTTCTATCTTATTTTCATTTATCGATTGTAATGTTATATTTGTATTCTTAGGTCAAGAAACACGGGCATCAGACTGTGATCCTGCATGGAGCAGGAAAACATCTAGCCAAGGGTGAAGCTTCTCGTGTATTACGTCATCTTGTTACTGAGGACCTTCTTGTTGAGGAAGTCAAGAAAAGTGATGTTTATGGATCTGTATCGTCAATACTAAAGGTACTTGTAATTCTTTCAGTTCACTTATGCTGGGTTTTTCATAAAGATCACCATGCTTGAAAAGAGCAAAACTTGGCAAGAAAATACCACTGTCTGTCATCGGTGCTTGTTAGTTTTTGTATAGTAATTACACGTGTAATTTTTTTTTCTTTCAGGTTAATGAACTGAAAGCACGCGAACTTTTCTCTGGCAGGAAAACAATTCTAATAAGGTTTGGCTTTTTAGTCATACCATATTTTTGTTTTATTGTCACTACTAATTTTCCTAGTTCCATATGAGTACAGTACTAATATGTTAAAGATCTTTGTATTAGATGCTTAAGAACTTGTTTTTATCTTTATCTCCATCGACCATGCATGTGCAGTGTGTCCAATACTTTAACTGTCAGCTGGGGACGGACTTGTGGTAGATCCACCTTGTTCAAAGGACCCCCACTCCCATTTAGCTTGATTGATCTCCCCGAAGCTGCATATCAAAAATTTAGAATCTGTTTGGAACACATTCTATGCTTTCTTGTTTTCTAAGCTTTGACGCTTCTCAAGTTTTGTCATTAGAAAGCGTTCGCAAAGTTGCATGATATCTTACATGGTTTATATTCATCATCGATTCATTGCCATGTATACATTCTTGCACGGTGAGATGATCTTGTTTGTACTCCAACCATTGGAATGATATATTCTTTTAATATTGTGACTGACGTCTTAAATATATTGTAGATTCCCTTCCACCTTTAAAGCTTCCAAACAGAAAAATTCCGAAGCAATTTCAGCTAAAGGCTCACTGACATCTGGGATGCAGAGCCCTCCACATACTGGCAGTGAACAACCTCAATCAAAAGGAGATTTGGTATGTTCATAGATCTCAGATGCATTACAGTTTCTGAAGAGGTCGTCTGGCCTTTATATATTTCTCTTCTTGGTTCAGTTTCTCTTCTGGCTAGGCCGAACTCTAAACCTTGACCTTTATGCCTGAAACCTAAGCCGTAAACAGGAACAGATGCGCACATATAACAGGCATACACAGATGCATATTTCCCAACAACAAAAAGCATATTTATTCTTTTCGTCATACCCTATTCTGCTCGCTGAAATATCTGACTACCATGGCGCGAAGTCGACCTTCGTCAAAATTCATGTATTTATATGAAATTCCATTACAGGTTCTGTATACGAAAATATTTTCTGCTTTGAAAATGCTTCGAACTAATCTGATTAGAGAAGCTGGTGATGGGGTCATGGCACACCACATATTTCAGTAAGGTTCTTACTCTTTTTCCTATACCAGTTTGCTCTCAGAGGAGCTGGAATTTTTATCTTGGGGTGTCACTACGTGTCTCTATTTTTCCCTTTAACCTTTAAAGATATTTCCCGATTAGTTGCCATTTTTCTCGAGTCAGGAATACCACGATTAAAAACATAAGCATCAGAATGCCTAGAACGAAGGATGAACTCCTCGAGATAAATGGCATTACCCAGTAAGTTTCAAGTTATACGGTTATATGCTGCCACCCAAGAAACAAAACACTCAACTTCTTTGGCTTACTGCAGAATTAAGGCGGCCAGGTACGGAGATCGAATACTTGAAACAATTGAAGCTGCCATGAAGGAATACATCAAAACAGATAAAAACAGCAGCGCTGGCAATGACAGCAATGATGTAAAGAGGAAAAGAGATGGTAACAGAGATCGAAAGGAAAATGTTGAAGATGACGACTTCAAAAGCACAGATAGATCGAATAAAATGGCACTAAAGAAGCAGAGCAAAACTATCGAGGCCTATAGTTATGTGGAGCGAAATTACGGCGATTTCAGAGATGATGAATTGGACTTATCTGGTTATGACTTTGAAGCTAAAGTTCCGGATATGAAAACTAATCAGAACGGTGGCGGAAGAGTGCTGCCGCAGTGGTCAACACCGGGAAACGGGCAGACATCGGTAAAATTTTATTAGGGTCAGTATGATCATACACAGCGATGACCTTGCATTTCGGGTTGTTGGAACAAGGTTGTGTCCCATCTAACAGATCGTTTTTAGTTGAATATGACATGTAAATTCTCTTCCATGCATACCATACTTAGCTTCTTGGACGCTGATTTACTTGACGTTTGATTTGAAACGTTTACTCGAATTTTGGGCACCCAGAAGTGGAGAAAATGATCGAGTTCACATTTTTTAGCGCAAAAGGAAAAGGTGTCAACAACTCTTTACTTGTTACAAAGATATATAACATTTAACCACGTGATTCGAATTAAAAAAAGCTAATGCCTTCATAATTGAGACGAACAGCCTGCAGTCTTCGTTAAACTAATGCAAATATATGATCTAACGAAGAAGAAAAAAGTAGACACAAAAGAAGTGTTTCGTAATGTTCAAAGGAGGAGGCATAGGCTTAGCTCCAACCTGTCAAGCCAAGTCTGTCAGCGAGATTGTACATAACTAGTTGATCCCAGACATTGCCGAAAAGGTGCACGCCTCCGATAGCAAATGTAAGGGCCCATGATAAGAGAAGAGCGGTAAATACCGTGAAACCAACTGCGGATCTTAAAACATCTGCAATACAATAGCCAATAAACAGAAGCTCTATGGTTAATATATAGGGAACTTTAACGAAAAGCTCCCGGTACTGTTCACTTTAACGAAAAACCACATTTTTACACTAAAAAATCAATTCTGGCACTATTCACTTTACCCTTTATTTTGTCCTTATCATTAAAACTCAAAGTTTTCAAGCCCTTTTCATTAATTTTCCTTAATATATAAGTTCCACAAAGCCGAACAATTACATATACTTCATGCCATGATGTACCAGAAAGCTCATATTTTACCCCGCAAACAACCCAGCACATCAATTTGGTCATGCACCACTTATATCTTATCTAAGAAAACAGCGAAAACACTTGTTTAAAACAAAAACTGATACAGTAGCAACTGATACAGTAGCAACAACCAAACACATCTATTTGAAAACATCATGTCAGGTCTATCTAGGCAGGATGAGAGAATTGGAGAGGTGAAATCATCAAGAGTATTTTCTGTTAAGTCCTTAACATCGACTAATGGACAACTCTTCTGCGTCACTTTTTGGTCCCTCCTAGGCTCCTACACAGTTTTGGAAGGCCAAAGCACCACCAAAGGTATGGGTTCTAACTTGGATAATTACTCATGGGAAGGTGAATACAGTTGAAACATTGTAGAGAAGGAAACCTTATTGGTCTCTCTCCCCAATGGTGTAATGTGCAAAAGTGATGCTGAATAACTTAACAGCTTACGACTCTATTGTGCACTTGCATATTTGCTGCGGATAAGGCTATTTAAGGTGACTGGATTGAATTGAGAAATCCCAAATTTTCTTCATTTGATAAACATAACATAAGCCACTCTCCATTGCAAAACAACATTTACTAAATTGAAAGCTCGTTGTTCTATCTAGTTCAATCAAATAATTATCTTGGGATGATAACCGCTGAACACAACCTTCCCGTTGATAATTATTCACCTAAATGCTCTTCCCAGCAACTGTCTCATGAATGAAAAACACCGGATAATTATTCACCAAAATGCTCTTTTAGTTAGAAATTTCAAACTAGAACTGAGCGTATGGTATTTTAGATGAAAATGCAAAAAAAAGGGTTAAAATAACCACTTTAGAACAAAAAAACATAATTCAATAATAGCGTGCAAAATGACCTCGAGGAAATTATAAGTGTGCAAAATATGTCAAAATTTTCTCAGCTTCATAATTAATACTTCACCTCCTAACATAAATCATAGAACCAGATAGTAAAAGAGAAGCCAGAAACAAACAATCTGAATCGGTGCCTCACATTCAACATTCTGCAGTTTCTTTCAAGAATCTAATAAAGCTTTAGCCAATGCAGGCGGCATTCACCAACTTCCCCTCTTCTGAAATACACAGGCCAGGTAAAAACTCCTTTGGACATAGAGAATGCATAAGATTCACTATTTTCTGCAGGAGATGTTTTAAAAAGTTTTCGATTTCATTATGTTCGCTTATAAATGGAAGAAGCTTTGGACAAACAAGAAGGATTTATTCGAGCAACCGCGCCACATGGTCTAGTGTTCGAACAAGGTTAGTTATTTGCAGAAGTTTCCTTCCTCCCAAAACTGTAAGGTTTTCCACCAAGTCAGTTTGGGGAATTTCAGGGTATCAAAAAATGAAAACAAAATGGAAGAAGCCTGAAAAGCACCGCACCTAATTCCTTCAAAGGTCCAAAATAGCAACCTGAAAAACTAAGGGCCTATTTGGAAGTGCATTTAAAAAACAGTAAACGTGCTAATCACCAAAAGCGCTTATGACTCTGTGTGGCAAAATAAGTTAGAAGCGCTTTTCCACGAAGCACTTGCATTTTAAATAAAAATTACAATGTGCTTCTAAAAGAAGCGCTTTTACTGAAAGTACAGTTCCAAACGAGGGCCTCAACCAACTGCGACGGATATTCAATCTAACATTATCAAAACAAAACAGAAACCTAGAAATCCAGAAATGCTCTCCAAAAAAAAACTGGGTTTGCTTAATTTTTCTTCAATCAACAACCACAACACAATAAACTAGAAAAATCAATTGGGGGAGAGAGAGAGAGAGAGGGGCATACAGTGGTGAATGCGAGGGAAGGAGCGGGAGTGGCGGAGGACTGGCCAAAAGTAGAAGCAGTTGAGGGCCCAAAGCCAAGGGAGCAGGGCGAAGCCAAACTTGTAGAATCTACGCGCGTAGCTCACTGACTCTTCCTCTGACAGCCCCAGAGGGCCGTCTATGGTGGGCCACGCCGGCGATGCGGACGAAATCGGAATCGGGTTTCTTCTCGGGCTAGGGTTTAGGTTCGGGATTTCCGAGTTAGTCGGTGAAGCTTCCATCTACGACAATACCTCCGACGCCCAACCCTTTGAAGTTTGAAACGACGTCGCCTTACTGATTGTCGATCCTTTTGGTGTTGGGCAAGAAAGGTAACCAATAAATGAAATGAACCGGTTCTGCAGGTAGCCTTGCTGTTGCTTTTCCCCTTCAGGACATTTCAGGGAAGAACTGAGAAAATGGCCTTTTTTTTAGGACTCCTATGACATGATTCACAGTCACGTGTTATTTCATGCCAATAATGCAAATGTTGTTATAAAATTGACAGTGTGCAGTGGAATAAATGAAATAAGACACAAAATTTACGAGATTTTTCTATAGTCAATGTGACTGGAGTACATATGCGGGGCAACAGTGATGCTTTCATTTATAATATGAAATAATAAAAGTACAAAGATAACTCTCTCTTTGTTCTCTCCTTTCTTCTTCCTCTCTTTCCCCTCTCTTTGTTTTCTCCCCCACAGCTCCACACTAAATAGCCGGCCCTCCTGTGTTGGGCTTGGCTTTGAGCTTTCAACAATTCAAGTCATCCTAGGCTTGAATTAAAAGCCTTATGGGTTTGGGACCAATAGGCCCGAAAAAACCCAAATTTATTTTAAGCCTAAAACGAAGTTTCATCGCTTCTATTATTAGTTTAGACTTTTTAATTAATCTTATCATTTAATTAATAGAATTAATTAATTCTATCATCCTTTAGTCATCTCACCACACGAGTGTATCGGTGTATAATCATTTGAGGTTTCAATTAGCAAGTCACTGAGGTGATTAATATCAATCTAATTAATTAGTACTTATACAATCACTTAGTAAATTAAAACTTACTTTTAATTCTCTCTTTACTTTGAGATTACCTAGTTAATAATAAAAAAGAACACACAAACCATGATTGACATCTAACCATATATAATGGCTACCGAGAACCTATTCAGTTGAAATTACAATGTAATTCAATCATTCTCTATTTCAATACTCTCAATCACATTACCAATGTATGGATACTTTATGTTAAACCCCTAACGTGATCCAGACTATTTTATATGATTCAATTGAGTCATATAGGAACGTCTTCCTTTATCATGTTTGATACTTCGACCAAAGCTTCTCAAATCATATCTTAGAGTATTCATCCTCTCATACCGAGGATTGAAGATTCATTGTTAAAGATTCACATGTCTATCAGTGACCACAACAATGCATAGAACACATCCAAGAAGAGATATGTTAATGATCAGTAGTGTATCCCAAAGACAACTATGATGTCTCATGTCAAAGTAATACTTACATTATTTCTACCAGTGAAGTTACTTAATTGACATGTGAGTAGACATGCATGCAACTACTTGCTTTTGATTGTGTTCAATGAACAAATTCCCTTAATGAGCACATGCATACTTGTCTTAGTGTCACTACACGATTGGCTTAAGACTTGTCATCCTTCCCATTTGAAGCAGACATAGTACGTTTTGGTCTATCTAGATTGTCAGTGTCACTTTGACATCTATGATAAGAACCATTTTGGACATTATGATTATGTAAAGAAGGTCTCTGTATTCTAACTTCTCTAGATTACTTAGTTCTTCCACCATTTCATTGTACATAGATTCAATATTTGAACGTGTAATGTTTAATTGAGATAGTCTTAATAAGTAATTTTGACCATTTGTTGTATTAGACATAACTAAACACTTGCACTAAAGGCAATCGCTTGTGTGTCTAGAAAATGCTAGTCGAGTAAGCTTGGGCTTGTAAGTTAACTAGGTTATGTATTATCATTTTAACTTAGAAAATAATTTATTATTACATGTTCCCAAAAACATAAAATGTTGTCTCTTCCTTGTATTCAAATACTTCGATGAGAACTTGGTTTCCTAGCTTAAGCTATCATTTGGATTCAAAACCTCAGCATCTCATTATATATTTATATGAATCATTTATTCCTGAAGATATCGTCTGCGAGCCCTTCTACACTCGTGAAAGTCACTTTGGGCCTTGATTAGCCTGCTGAGCCCATAAGTCCTCTAAAGTTGGGATGGTCCAGCACATTGATTTATGTGAGTCAATCACGTGAGGTATAGAAAGCACGTTGGTTCGAATGAGATGTCTACCATAATAGGTGTGATTACAGAGTTACATCCTCTCTTGCATTTAATACTTAACCCACGTGAAGTTAAGTACCAGCAAAATTCTAGTAATTCCATCATCTAAGTCATTTTTAGCACACGTGGCTTTCCCTTTGAAGCTGGTAAAATTTAATCACCACACAAGTAGTTTAGTAAAAAAGCTAAATGAAAATGGCACAACACCTGGTCAACTAAAGCTACTTTATATTTTATATTAAAATAATAAATAAGAAAATGGTTGTGGTAAAAAAGCTAGGATTTGGATCCCCTCCGAGGTAAACTTTTGGAATTCTCGGGATCAACTAACACGGGTCGTTGGATTTCAATCTAACGATTACAAACAGTAGGCCCCTCTAAAGTTATAATAATTATAGCCGTTTGATTTCGATCTAACGGCCCGTGTTAGAGAATCCTAAGGTTTGCCTCGGAGGGGATCCAAATCCAAAAAGCTAAATGAAAATGGCAAAACACCTGGTCAACTAAAGCTACTTTATATTTTAGATAAAAATAATAAATAAGAAAATGGTTGTGGCAGTGGGTTTGGTTCAGTGGAGTTTGATATGGAGCGTTTTTTAGAGACAGTCAGTCTAAGACTGTAAGCCGAAGCAAGGCAATGTCTGAAGTGGGAGATCCAGCCATTAAGCTCTTCGGGAGGATTATTCCGCTCCCACAACTTCAGATTCACGATTTGTCCGCCGATAAAGAGTGTTTGGTTGCAGATATGGTACCAATCCAATCCACTCTCTAACTCTCCATGCTCTTTTCCCTTCTAATTTCTTCCTTTTTGCTGCTCCATGAAACTCTTTCAATTTTGTACAAATTCACATTGAACTGCTTGCTTCGTTTATCTTTTGAATTTGAGTGAGCTGTGTTCTTCCACTTGTATTTGTAATTGAAGTGTTAAATCAATGTTTCGATATCTTACTGGATTTAGTTTACAAACAGATGGGGCAGTTTAATCTTATGCAGCTTCTCACTTATATGTATAATGTATAACAACTGAAAGGAGATTGGATGAGTTTCGAAGTTCGAATCCCCATCCCCGCTGAGGAAAATGAATTATAAAGCTCAACAGAAGAGCTTGAAGCCACATTTTGTTATTGTTCGTCATTCGTCGTTAACTATTTTGGAAGTCGTAATTTGACAATGTGTGGATGATGTGAGGGATTTTTTGTAGTTTCTAACTTGGTATAGTTGTGGCTGTACCTTCATTTTCTTCCTATTGGCAGTTCATTTGTTTTTAGCTTTTTATTTTGAGTAATAAAAATTGAACTTATAGCTCACCTTTGATGCTAAATTCCCTGTTCTACATGCTGTGAATTAATTATAAGCTACTCCTCTGCAACTTGAGTGTCGTAACTCGTAAGCAATCAAAACTTTGAATTTTCAGGGTGAGTGTAGAGAAATGGAGGACCCTTCTGTAGAAAAATCCTGCAAGCAAGATACATCTTCGGAACTAGATAATAGCAGAGAAAACAATCGCCAAGGTCTAATCCAGGAGAATGAGGGTGAAGTTAATTGTGATCAAGGCGAAGACAAATGCGTGGATAGTGATACAAGTGGCATAGAAAAGTCTCTCAGAAAGCCAGACAAGGTTCTTCCTTGCCCTCGCTGCAACAGCTTAGAAACAAAGTTTTGCTATTTCAATAATTACAGTGTTTACCAACCGAGACACTTTTGCAAGAGCTGTCAAAGATATTGGACTGCCGGGGGAACCATAAGAAACGTTCCTCTAGGTACTAGGCGGCGCAAGAATAAGCATTCATCTTCGCAGTATCATCAGGTAGTGGGACAACCAAATACAGTACCAGTCACCCAGGGAGGCACCCTTAACGTTGTTGGCCAACAGCATCTATCACCTTGTGGACTTCCAGCCTCTCCAAAGCCTGTCAATGGGATGAAGGAAGGCTTAAGTTCTGTCTCAGATGCGCTTTTAGTTGAATCTACAGAGACTGCCTCGAACCAGAAACACCATATGAGAAATTCTGAGACTGGCTCAGCAGCTGACAGCGATGATGGTTCCTTATCAGCCACTGCTCCACAGCACATTGCATGTCTGACAAAAGAAATGAAGCAGGATGGTCTGCCAGGATATGACAATGATTCTAATCATACGTATACTATGCAATATTGCCCTGCTCCTCAATGGACCAAGACTCCAAGTTGGGGCATAATGATGTTTGGATCTGATAGCAGTAATCCTAATCCTTCTCACATAGGTCCTCTGACAGTTCCTGGTTTTTGTACTCCCACTTTCACTTTCCCATTTGTGCCTTCCTCGTACTGGGGTTACATGCCAAGCTGGGACTCCAGAAAATGGAATTCTCAGCTGGTTGGATCTGCTGGCAGCTTGTCACCTTTGTCTTCCTCTGGCAACAGCGGATGTTCGGGCAATAGCTCGCTAACCTTGGGAAAATATGCAAGAGATGCAAATGCACATGAAGATGTAATAACAAAACAGTGCCTTTGGGTACCCAAGACTTTGAGAATTGATGACCCAGAAGAGGCTGCAAAGAGTTCTCTATGGTCTACCTTGCGTATCAAACAGGATAAGAATGAACTTGTAGTTAGAGGTGGTATTTTTAAAGCTTTCAGAAAGAAATCGGATAATAAAGCCCAAACATTAGATGCTGATCGGGTTTTACAGGGAAATCCAGCAGCTCTCTCTCGCTCTCAATCCTTCCAGGAGACTGCGTAAAGGCTCTCTTCAGTTCAACATGCAGAGTTTATGCATGAGGTTTGTCTACTAAAATCCTAATCTTTGTTGTTCGCTTCAGTAAATTAGGTTAGGGAGGGAATGCGTATTCATCCAAGTTTATTTTGTTTTGACAAGACCGTGTAAAGGCTCTCATTCAGCTCGACATACGCAGTTTAGAATGATATTCCAGTCTTTGTTATTCAGTGTAGTAGGGAGGGAGGGAATATGTACTATGAGTAGATTGTATAAGCTCAGTTTGTTTGAGGTGGAATAAGGCAGAAGCCAGTTGAGAGAGTTTCCGGCATTTTTGTAAGACTTGATGCTGATAGGTGCCAAATTCAGTTTGAGTAACACAAACATTGAATTCTTGACATTCGATTCATAAACTTAGTATAAGCATCTCAATTTGATCCGTGACCTCGCTGACAAATGAAACAAAATGATTCCACGGTGGGAGGACGCAGGAGTGAGAGTTGGTCCTCACTCCTCACCTGGTACAAACATTTGAGATCAGCATACCAACTCTTAATTTGTTTATATTTCTTTGTTAAGAAATTTTGTATGTTGATTTCTCTCACACTTTTATGTATTTTTCCGAGCACCATTAGCATGTATTCATATTGCAACTCGACATCAATGCTTCCCCTTGGTGCTCCTCCATCGCACCAGTAACAGTAAGATTATGCAGAAAAAATTCAGAACACAACAATACAACCTTCCTTCACTCTGATTAGAGAATGTTGAGAAAGAAATTTCTGATTGATTTTCATATATTGTAAATTGATATGTAGGTTATTTACTTCCTTATTTAGCCAATGTTTCAGCCTTACTTGTAGGCAATAGAATAGGAATGTGTTGACTGATATGTGTATATAAGAATGTAAACCTAATTGAATGAATATGAAATACTATTCCAGTACAACACGATTTCTTAGATGGTACTAGAGCATTGATCTGGGAAACACGCAAACCACAATTCCAAAACAAACACGATCATGGGCGACAAGCCAGATTCGTGGTCAACCAGTTCAGGCATGACTTCTCATCCAAAATGGGAAAATCCCAATCATCCGTTTTTTCTCCATCACTCGGACCAACCTGGTGCGATCCTTGTGCCACAGCCATTGGTGGAAGACAACTACAACACATGGGTTCAATCCATGAGTATGGCCTTAACGGTCAAGAACAAACTTGGTTTTGTTGATGGGACAATCACAAAGCCAAGTGAAAGCAATCTTGAAGAGTTGCAATAGTGGAATCGTTGCAACAACTTGGTAAAGACATGGCTACTAGGTTCCATGTCAAAGGAGATCTCAGGGAGCGTCATCAACTACAAAGATGCTCGACAGATGTGGACCGATTTGCAGGAGAGGTTCTCACATGTGAATGTAGTTCAATTATTCCATGTTGAGAATGAGATTCATGATTGCGTCCAAGGCAACATGAGTATAAGTTCTTATTTTACCAAACTCAAGAGTTTGTGGGATGAATGCGACACTTTGTGTTCTATTCCCACATGCAGTTGTGGAACTAAGACGGAGATGACATCGTATGTTGAGACTCAGAAAACCATGAAGTTTCTTATGGGACTGAACGAATCGTATGCTACGGTTCAAAGTAATACTCTTCTCCTCGAACCGCTGCCTACGGTAAACAAGGCATATGCGTTGGTCCTTCGACATGAACGTCAGTCAGAGGTTTCTAATGGAAAGAATACACAACCGGAGGCTGCTGTTTTTGCAGTAAAAAACTCATCACAAGAACCTGCATCGGAGAACACTGAGGCGCGATGTGGAAAATGCAACAAATCCAATCACACCACCAAAAATTGCCGTGCACATCTTAAGTGCACTTTTTGTGGTTGGAAAGGTCACACTTCTGAATTCTATCGTAAACGGAAAGCTGCTGCAGAGACCGAGCCTAGTCGTCCTTTCTCTTCAAAGGGGAATCAAGTTTCCCAACATAACAAGCAAGAGACAATGCCAAATTTCCCATTCTCTCAGGAGGATTGCAAGCAAATCCTTCAGATGTTGAACAAGAACAAGTCATCACTTGCCAACCAAGTCGGTAACCATTCTACTCATGAAGACCTTTCAGGTAAAGCCTTCTCTTTTTCATCTAAAGGCACCAAAAACATCTGGATCCTGGACAGTGGCGCCACGGATCACATAGTCTGTAGCCCTAGTTTGCTCCCAAATTCACGAGCAGTTGACAACCATACTGTTGAGCTGCCCAATGGTTCTGTCACCAAAGTCACCCATGTTGGACAAGTTGTTTTTTCTTCTAATCTTATCCTTGATAATGTCCTATGCGTGCCATTTTTTAGATTCAACCTAATATCCATAAGTAAGCTAGCCTATGATTCCTTATATGTCACAATCTTCTTAACCCGTTTTTGTGTCATCCAGGACCTTTGCTCGGGGAAGATGATTGGGATGGGCTTTGAAAGAGAGGGACTCTACTACCTTGACTCACCAAAGAAAGGAACGTGCAACACTATCCATACCGTCTCACCACAACTTTGGCATCAACGCCTCGACCATCCATCTCATAAAGCCTATTTGTTATTTCCATATTTAAATAACAAGACTTACAAGTCTGACAAATGTTTAATTTGCCCATTGGCCAAACAAACAAGATTGCCCTTTCCATTAAGTTCAATTTCTACCAAATCCTGTTTTGAATTATTACATATTGATATTTGGGGTGGTTATCAGGCTGCTTCTCTTTCAGGTGCAAAATATTTCCTTACCATCGTAGATGACCATACTAGAATTACTTGGGTTTATTTGATGAAGCACAAATCAGACACAAAAGACATCTTAGTCAAATTCATTCAAATGGTTGAGACTCAATTCAATACTAAAGTTCAAACCATACGAAGTGACAATGGCCCTGAGTTTAAACTTGAGCAATTTTATGCTCTCAAAGGCATTCTACATCAATCTAGCTGCGTCAACACACCACAACAAAATGGTGTTGCTGAACGTAAGCATCGGCATTTGCTCAATGTTGCTCGGGCTTTTCTTTTTCAAGCTTGTCTACCAAAACGTTTTTGGGGGGATGCCATCTTAACCTCGGCCTATCTCATCAATAGAACACCCACTCCACTTCTTCAAGGTAAAACACCATACGAAAAATTGTTTCACAAGGCACCTAACTATTCTCATTTAAAGGTTTTGGGTAGCTTATGTTTTGCTTCTACACACGCTCAAAAACCCTCTAAATTTGATCCTCGTGCAACACCATGTCTTTTTCTTGGCTATCCTTATGGTCAAAAGGGTTATCGGTTGTTTGATCTCAAACACAATAAAAAATTTGTTTCCTGGGATATTGTGTTTTTTTAGGACCATTTTCCATTCCAAAACTCTAATTCTTCCGCTGCACCTACCTCCTCAAACCCTACCACACCCTCTATTCCGGTTGTTTCTGACTCTTCCTTTGAGCCGTCTCATCCACCCATTTCCCCAATCGTCACCTTCGATACCAATCTTCCTTTAGATACCACTTTTTCCCTACCCACTGAAATCACACCACCTTCCCCTCACCCACCAGACACCAACACCCTTTCCCAACCCCGATATTTTACCTTCTCCTCCACGCATACTACACCTTCCTCACCCAATCCAACCCATTCACCCTGTCGCAAACATTTTTGTAGGACTTTCACGTCGAGGTGGCCCTCCCATCCCGTGTTGCTCCTCCATCTTCCACCAGCATGGTCCAATCGTCAGGTACGCCTCACTCTCTCTCTCTCGTTACTTATCCTATGACCGTGTCTCTTCCTCTCACAAACTTTTCCTTGCCAACCTCACCATTCCCAAAGAACCCACAAGCTTTTCGCAGGCTGTCCAGGACCCTCAATGGCGTGCCGCTATGCAACAAGAGCTTGTTGCTCTCCAGGACAATCGTACTTGGACTCTGGTACCCTTGCCTTTTCACAAACGTCCCATTTGATGCAAATGGGTTTATAAGGTGAAGCTTAAACCTGATGGAAGTGTTGAGCGCTACAAAGCTCGTCTCGTTGCTAAAGGCTACAGTCAAATTGAAGGCCTTGATTATCGGGAAACTTTTGCTCCTGTTGCCAAGCTCACCACTGTTCGTGTCCTCCTCAGTGTTGCTTCTCTCCGTGGTTGGCATCTTCATCAACTTGATGTAAACAATGCTTTTTTGCATGGTGATCTCTACGAAGATGTTTATGTGTCCTTGCCTCCTGGGTTCGGACGAAATGGGGAAACTCGAGTATGTAAATTGAACAAATCCCTTTACGGTTTGAAACAGGCCTCGAGACAGTGGTTTATCAAGCTGTCTAGTGCTCTCAAGGCCGCTGGTTTTCATCAATCATGCTCAAATTACTCATTGTTCGTCCGAAACCGTCAAGGAAGCTTCATGGCATTACTTGTCTACGTTGATGATGTGATACTTGCAGGAAATAATTTGAGAGAAATTGAAAAAACTAAACTCTTTCTATCCCGACATTTTAAGCTAAAGGATTTGGGAAAACTTAAATATTTTCTAGGGATAGAAGTTGCAAGATCAAAACAAGGGATTGCCTTGTGCCAACGCAAATATGCGCTGGAGATACTGGAAGATGCAGGGTTCCTTGGTGCGAAACCCTCACGGTTCCCAGTGGAACCAAACTTGTCTCTCACGCAAACGGATGGGACGCTTCTTCATGATCCTTCTTCTTACAGACGACTCGTAGGGAGACTGATCTACTTAACCATCACAAGGCCTGATTTAACCTATGTGGTTAATATGTTGAGCCAATTTATGGACAAGCCACAACAGCCACACCTTGAAGCAGTTCATAAGGTTCTTAGATATATTAAACAATCACCTGGACAAGGAATTTTCTTACCCTCTACAGGTTCATTACAGTTGCAAGCCTTTTGTGATGCTGATTGGGCTCGGTGTAAAGACACTAGAAGATCTATAACTGGTTATTGTATATTTCTTGGTCAAGCACCAGTCTCTTGGAAAACGAAGAAGCAAAGCACTGTATCCCGTTCCAGTGCAGAAGCAGAATATCGTTCTATGGCTACTACATGTTGTGAAGTTATATGGCTAAAGAACATTTTGAAGGATTTGGGAGTGAACCATGCACAACCTGTCACACTATTTTGTGATAATCAAGCTGCCATGCATATTGCTTCGAATCCAGTATTTCATGAACGAACGAAGCATATAGGGATAGACTGTCACTTAGTACGTGAAAAGATTCAAACAGGAATGGTGAAGACAGCTTACATACGGACATCAAATCAACATGCAGATTTGTTCACCAAGCCGTTAAGCTCGACGCAGTTTGAAGTTTTACTTGGCAAGTTGGGTGTCTTTAACATACACTCCAACTTGAGGGGGAATGTTGAGAAAGAAATTTCTGATTGATTTTCATATATTGTAAATTGATATGTAGGTTATTTACTTCCTTATTTAGCCAATGTTTCAGCCTTACTTGTAGGCAATAGAATAGGAATGTGTTGACTGATACGTGTATATAAGAATGTAAACCTAATTGAATGAATATGAAATACTATTCCAGTACAACACGATTTCTTAGAGAGAAAGCGTCGCTTACACGAAGGCAATTTATGCATTCCAAAGAATGCTCCCTAACTGATGGAAATATAGGAGGAGGAAGATGAAAGTCAGACTAGTTGGAGTTAGGGTGATGAAACGGGTGAGCCTTGACTACTACTCGGGCAGTCTTCTCTAGCTGATTCCTGAACCTGCGCTGCAAACTGCAAATTCCAAAGAATGTCTTCAACTGAAGGCCTATCAGCTGCATCATCCGTAAGACACCTCACGCATATCTCCATCATTGTCTTCAGCGATTCATCTGAGCATTCCTTGTGCACTGCTGCATCCAAAATGCTCCTCCGAGCCATGTCATCAATCGTCAAACTTATTCGTACCTGTGTAAAAAACAACCAAAGGCAAATTGCTGGTTTAGCTGGAGAAAGCAATTTTTGTTGGTTCAAGAACAATGTTTCACTCGTGTCGGCGATGAAATTAACTGGAAAAAGTTTGAGAGTGAAAAGAAAGAACGATTTGATTTAAAGGAAAAAACTCACAAGGTCTTTCAAAACACCAACTTCATTTTGGAACATGATAGGTCTCCCCAGAATCATTTCTAGCAAGATTACTCCGATGTCATAAACATCGTTCTTACACTCATGGTTAACCCTGCAAATGACAGTAATTAACAAAATCATCCGTATGTGTGTGATTGTGTGAAAGGGTAACCGGGTCAGGCAATGCTGATGAAATACACAAAATAAAAAAGCTTCTAAGGACTTAATGAGAGAGAGAGAGGCTGAAACAATTCATGAGAAAAGGCGGCCTTATTAATGCATTTCAGTGAAGCTAGAGGGAGATTCAACGACGAGGAACTTCGTTTAGAATGGTGTCATTGTTACTAATGATGATCAGCAACAGAACCAGACAGGCACTTATATGATGATTAACAGGAAGGCCAAGCTCATATGCGTTTAAAGTTGAAAGGGCATCCATTTGGAACAGAGAGAGTGCAGCTAATATTGATTTCTGTATAATTTTGGTTAGACATGCTATTACCTAGTATGAATGCTTCCTTTTGGTGCAGGAGAAGAAACTGTAGTCCCCACCTGACGGATTTAAAAGCAAAAGTTAACTCCGAGGACAATGTCGAGGGGATTTTAACTCACCAAAGCAGTGTATTTTTGGGGGCCTTACCGTTCCCCTGTTGTTTTCAGCCAAAAGAGGTAGGTTATAACTGCTTATTTTCACATGAAGATTGTGATCCAATAAGACATTTGTTATCTTGAGATTATTTGATTTTACACCAGGAACAATCCCTGTATGCAGAAACTGAACACCCTTTGCAACTCCAATTGCAGCTACTATTCTCTGTGCCCAAGTAAATTTTCGTTCTGGAGGTCCTTCTGCCAAACAAGTGTTACATGTGAGTATCCAATTTCTCCAAATGTAAAGATGTTACCAAGAGAAGTAATCAAAGAAGACGAAGAAATAAGTGAAGCGTAATGGATGACTCTCCATTGCCACATATGTGCGGCAATGTTGAGCAATTTAATAGGTTTCACCTAGAAACCTTCTGCTAAAAGATATGAAAGATATGATAACATGTCATTCGGCATTTCATGCATTTGATATTACAAAGTACTTTAATCTTTCTTTTTCTTGGTTTCACAAGAATTATGTAGCGTACGGGATATCATCTGATTCTGAAAGCACTTTCTACGAATAGAAGAAGAATGATTCAGAGTAAGCGCACGGTCTTTATACCTTCATGGAAAATGCTATTAACTGAAAATGCAACCATTAATCCTGGTTAGCAGGATAAGTACATGAAAAGTAACTTTACCAGAGATGCAGCCTCGTAGCGTTCCATTTGGAACAAACTCGAATACAAGAAATATTCTACTGATGCCCGAACCATCAGGATTGTACTCCAAGCAATGTCCAAGAGCGCTAACCAAATGGCTATATCTCAGTTTCGAAACCAGCTCAAGGAGGTGTGTATAGACCTGTGTAGCCTGCCTCTTTCTCATTTTCAAGCCTCTGATAGCAACAAGTGTTCCGTCGGGGAGCTTCCCTCTATACATCTGGCGTTATTGTTACAAATTTTAGAGTGAGAAAATTGCATTTAACTAGATCATACAGACTAAGAAATGTTCATATCATCATCGCCAGGACAATCAACTACAAGAAAGAGATTGTACAATTCGAAGGTTTATGTATTGGTGCATTTCAACTGTAGACTTCTAATGAACTATTGCAAATTGCAAACTGAGAGAACATCGTATCGATGTCACGAAATGATGTTGAATACCTGTCCATGTGCACCTTCGCCAAGTAATGTTGAATCATCAAAGTCGTTGGTAGCTTCCTTGAGCTCCTCCAAAGCAAATGTTCGATAAGCAGGAAGGCAAGCTCCCAGCTTCATTGTTTCCGATATATATTCTGCAAATAAAGGATTCTCAGTTTCTCATACCGACAACTAAAAGGACAGAAATTTCGAACTTACTTGCATCCGAGAGTAGCTTGGCTGTGTTGACTGTTGAAGCTGAATCTCTAATCAACCTTGTTCGGGGACTTTTAACAGGCTGTTCGTAGTACAATAACCTCTTAACAGCCATGAAAACCAGAACAAAAACTGCAGCAGCACCCACAATTCCTCCCACGGCACTTGATGCAACGACTTGTTTAATATCATGAGGCCTCTTGATTTTTTTGTCACCAGGGGGCGGTAACTCCACAGCCAGAGCTTCATTGTGGCACAAGTTAGAACGCTGCTGCTGATCTACATTCGTCAAACAATTCCCGGAATACAGAACAACAGCCCTGTTGTTATCCGAACCCCGGTTCTTGAGGCAATTAGGCAAGTTCCCTGCCAAAAGATTTGATGACAAATTCACAAAAGCAAGCTCAGCATTGCAAGACATGTTCTTGGAGAGCACGCCGGTGAATTTATTTCCGGCGACGTCAAGATATTTGATGGATGGCAGCGACAGCCACGACGGCGAAAAAGGCCCCACGAATTCATTGAGTGAAATGTCAAGCTTCTGGAGCTGAAAACCGCCTTGGAATCCGGTTTGGATTCCGAAGCGAAACTTGTTGTTTCGCAGCACGAGGGTTACCAGCTTGTTCTTGGAAGGCAAGCTTGGAAAATAAAGCCCAAAAGAGTTGGCCTCCAAATCAAGATGTTGCATGTTTGTGAGGGCTGTGAGGTCGGGAACTTCGCCGGACAGGAAGTTGTGGGAGAGAGAGAGGACTCTGAGGGATTGCAGAGAGGTCAGAGAACGCGGGAGAGGGCCGTTGAGGAGATTGTGGTTCAGACTGAGAACGGCCAACGACGGAAGCGAACCCAGCGACGGCGGGAGTCGGCCGGTGAAGTTGTTGCGGTCGAGGATGAGAGTCTGGAGGTTGACGAGGGACGAAATATGGGAAGGTATGGCGCCGCTGAGGTAGTTGGAGTTGAGGTTGAGAATCTCGAGGGAAGATAAACTGGCGATGGAGGGAGGGAGTGGCCCCCAGAGTCGGAGCGAGACGAGAGAGAGGACTTTGAGGGTTGGGAAGGCGGCGGCGAGAGCGGAGAACAGAGAGTGGGTTGAGAAGTCCAGCGGCAGCGGAGGGAATGCGGCTCCAGCTCCGACGCCAGAAATTTGGAGCTGGGTGACGTTGCCTTGGTAGCAAGAGAGAGTGAGGGAAGGAGTTGGTTCAATGCTGCACAGAGAGTGTCTGTCCGTGGAATTGATTCGGGCTAGAGGTGGTGGGTGGTTGAGCAGCTGCTGGATTTTCAGAAGGCTCTCGGACTCTGACTGAGTAGCAGCTGAGTGGTGGACGACGGAGAGGAGGGAAAATGTCAACAGAAGAAGAAGAAGAAGATGTGAGTTCGCCATTGTTACAGTTTACAACAACTGAGCAGTTGAGTGAGTTGCAGAGACCCAAAAGGCTTCACTTGTACAAAATATTCCTTCTTCAACTCAGTTTCTGGCCGGATTTGCTAGCAAATAAGATCACATGTTCGGTTGCATCGAACTAACTTGGTCTTTTCTTATTTCTTTCATATTATAATATAATATTAACCACGGTGTTAGTCAACAATTCAAACTTCAGTACAGAGACGAGTATGTAGAGACGAGTACGTTTGCATGTACTTGGAAACCTCCACTTGAACCAATTTAGCTAAATCTTGTTTGCTAAGCAAAGCTATTAACCAAAGCCTTGCATGGAATCTTCATCATACCAGCTAGGAGTAGATCAATAATAATAAGGGGTGTGATATCCACACACCCCAAATTACTTCTCACACACCCCTTGTTAATTTCTGTCTGTTGATCTTCTTCAATTCATCCGATCCGACGGTCGAAAATTAGAAGGGTGTGTGAGAAGTAAAATGGGGTGTGTGGATATCACACTCCTAATAATAATTTGTCATTTAGTACTACGATTTAATGATATTTTTTTTTCACTTGTAAATGAGAAGTTTAAGTTCGATTCTCGCTAAAAACGAATTTGAACCACATAATATCGTTTGTTCAAAAATAATAAATAATAATTTTGGAAAACTCGTCCACAGTAGAAATTCTTTTCAATAATATTGTATTGAGTGATATGAAAGTAATTAATTAAAAATTTAGCAATTATAAAAATTAAATCTAACAACTAAAACCTATTAAAATTACAAAAAGTAATCGTAAAATTTGTAATGGTGCATGTGATCTTCTTTGTTGCGGCCCGTGAAATTGTTACGTATGTTTGAACCATTAAATTAAATTTCTATAATTATTAAGTATTTTATTTGCAATCTTACATATTTTTATGTAATTGGTGAAAATTTTTATTTTTTAAGTTATTAATATTTTAACACATATATCTTACTATTTATAAAATGACAAATAATATACAACTCTATGTGAAAAAACTCTTCAAAACAAAAGAGATCATGTGAAACATATTAATCCTCTGTGAAAACGTGTACAGAATACAAGTGCAAATAATAAATTATATCAGAGAAGTGTCAGATCTGCATTTGTCTTTTTGCATCACAAGCTGACACATATTCCATTACCAAAAGGATACTTTGGACTGTTGTGGTTGGGTTTTTCATCTTCTAATTTTTACTACAACAGTCGTACGTAAAATTGAGTGATATGAAAAAAAAATTGCCAAAATTAAACAACTTGAGATGTAGCATTACAGCAAGACCCCTTTTCTTTCATCATTGAATTTCAATTTTCACACAAACAAAACAAAACAAAAACTAGAGAGAAATTTTTAAAAATAATTTTCTTTCTTATTTGACATGTTAGTGACATCTACATCAGCAAAAATGTAGGTCGTGTAAGTTCCACATCATTATTTAATAGTCAAAATAACGATTTGACTGACGAATGTATAAAAATACAATAAAATTCAAGTTTATAGGTAAAATTAAAATATTTTAAAAATAATGTATGAAATTACAATTGCATCTAACTAAATCTGAAGGCGCAAAATATAATTAAAAACAAACCAAGTATTTTCGATGTAACTCATTAAGCAATGAACGAGAGAGATGTTCACTTTTTTATATTATTAATTTCTCATAGGATGCACTTTTTGAAGTATTATTTGGTGTGGGGTAACACCGTTTGAGGATCGGGGGGAAAGTGACACATGTGCATTGCGGTGGGCTCTCAACTTCTGATTTCTATGTCCCTGTCGTTCACGGAATTCTCAGCCTGCTGAAAATACACCATTTATCAACTCTAAAACATCACAAATGAAAGAAAAAAGATAAAATGAGAAAAATGAGAAAAGATGTTATAATTTTATCTTGGAGAATAAACCTTTTTTTATATACTACATAAAAATCACACATTATATGTCACTTAGTACTACGATCGAATGATATTTATTTTTACTTGTAAGTAAAAGATTTTAGATTCGATTCTTGTCAAAGGCGAATTTGAACCACATTATTGCTAGCATAATGTGAGGCTTAACCTACTCCTTCCCCTCTGCTCTTCCACCTCCTTAGTGTAGATATGTCGTTTGTTAAATAGAAAAAAAAAGTACTTAATGTCGATATATAGTTAAATTGCACTAATGTTATGTAGGATCTGTCAATTTAAAATTTGCGTTGCAGTTTTTGTTTTAATTTAAGCCTCACAATATGCTAGCGATAATGTGATTCAAATTCCCATTTAACAAGAATTAAACTTAAGACATCTCACTTACAAATGAAGATAAATCTCATATTTGAATGTTAGATGTAACTAATTTAATCTTCATAATATTATTATTAACTATAATAAAACAGAAAAAGCAATACATAGTCCAAGATCTCCAACCTAAAGAGTGATAAGATGCCAAATGGCATCATCTTGATTGGACACATGTCAGTGGTTTGTACCAGATTAGTTGAGTTGTTGGGTTTGTTTGCTTAGTTAGTTGTGTTAGCTACCACAAATAAGGGTTGAAAGATGAATGGGCTGTCGTTGTATGGTTGTTAATCGGTCATAGACTATTTACTGTACACTGAGTGAAGGTTGAAGCGTGAGTTCCTATCAAATAGCTCATACCCTAAAACCATTCAGTTACAAGCAAAGAAAAGTATCACTGAATTATTACTGAGTGACTTTTTAAAAAATAAATTTTACAAGAAAAGCCATTGTCAATAACGAGTTTGGAGTCTCCTTCAACGCATACGTGTCGAAAACCCGTCTTTACGAACTTTAGGGGATCACGTGGAGGAAGTGCTTTAAGGGAAATCGTATTCCCATCAATATTACGAGTCTCCACAACAATGGGGAGCCAGAGAATTTTGGGCCATAACAACAAATCCACCAAAATTAATTTTAGAGTAAATTTTCAGCAAGAGGTTTCTTGCTATAATAATAATAATAACGCAAGCGTTATAAGAAAAAGAATAAGTGATTTTCACGCTCACGTTTTCTCCGCTTATGCAATTTTTTCCACGTAGTTTGTTGATTGAATGAAATAAAGAGAGATTCAACAGACCAAAACAAACAAAATGAGAGCGTGTATGAAAAATGGAAATGCGAAAACAACTGAAAAATAATAGCACCTAATTTCGATATGTAGTTCAAATCAGTCATTTTCTAGATAGCAAATCGACGTTAAAAGTGGTTATTCTAGTGGCCAAATGCAAACGAACAAACGTTTTTGTTTGTTATCCAGACAATCTCACATCTTACAGTCACGGGTGACCCTATCAATATTCATTGCACGATTTCTTAATAATTACAGGGGCTGCAGCTAAAAAGAATGATTGATTTGATGCCAAAAATTATGAAGCTTATTCCGTCCCTAGTGATTGAATCAATACATACACCCACTTACACTTTTAACACACCCCTGCTTTGTCTTCAAAAGCAAAAAAGACATTTGGAAATGGGCTAAATTGGATTAATAGTCTCGTGGTAATAGGGTAATCGGAAAATAGCTCTCACGGTGAAAAAATCGGATTTAAACCCCCGTGAAGAAGTCTGTTAGGATTCAAGCCCAAAAAGTCAGAATTTTTTCACCACGGACTTCACCACAGGGGCTATCTTTTGATTACCCCCCTATCACTACAGAGACCATTAATCCACTTTAGCCGTGGAAATATTCCAAGACAAACCCCCAAAAGAATGTTTTATTTCTGCAACACAAGAAAAGAACAAAAGCAGAGCTGTTTGAACATATGGTACAGAGCAGCCATCTCTTTCCAAACAAGTTTTGTAGGTTTCCCTTGCTCAACTCAACCACCTGCATAAACAAAATCTCACTCACTACAGGTTTAAGCCGAGACTCACGACAATCAGTATAAAACGTCCAAGTTTATGTACAGTAGAGGACCTCGCCAAATATTTGCGACCAGATCAACTATATAACACCCGTAAGAATCGTGCTAAACACTAAAAGCCATAATAAAATTTTCAGTACTTGTTCACGCTAATTGTAATTTTTATCGCTTCTCGGTTCACAATCACGACGCTAACGAACTTTCTACTAGTCGTTTTCATCTATAACGAGCTGCTGGTGCAAACAGTGTGTTATGATAAACACCAATTAATTCTCCTTCGTTCAATTAATTAACCGAAACTATTAGCTCAGCTGAAACTACAAAACAGTAGTACCAAACAACATAAAAATTCCATGTGTTCATTCCCTCAGAAATCCAACGAACCTAAAAACTGGAAATCGAACTATAAACTCAATTGGAAAGAAAAATAATCTGCTTTCAGTTTAGACCAAGACATTAAAAATAAGAAACAGATGTCGGTTTCAAACTTTTACCTGGTAACAGAACCAGCAACACTTGCATAACTAGTGACCTGTATTACCAATCCAGTGGCCTGTATCTTTTGCCTCCAGTAATCTGTATATCTAGCACTCCATCACCTTCAGCCCTCTAAATACATGCCTACAGTAAGTCCATTAAAAAGCCAAGTGTGACTTGTTCGTGAAAGTACATAAATGAATACCAAATGTTTATTTTATTATACCATATGTGACGTACTCTAATTTATTAAACCAAATGTTTATTTTATTTTTGTAAAAGGCAAAATAAATAGAATGAAAAAGCTCAAATTTAATTTTGTGACTCGAACTCTTGAAGAGAAAATGGGGGTGAGGGGAACAAAGGACCCCAGATGCAAGCCTACGTGCTCTTGACCACTTGAGCTACAACGCTCATCATTAATATTCGTTAGTATAGATTGATCATTCTATTAAAACTAGCATAATACTTGAAGCAGCAAGAGATTTCCAATGTCGCAATCATTTTAACGAATTTTGTGCTCACATACATTGAAACTGGAAATCCAGATGGAACAATAAACTTAGTTTAGCTCATGTGAACACTTGAACAAAGTAAAGGCCATTTTGTTTTTATCAAAAGTAATAAACAAATTTTAAAAGTTGAGCAACCAATAAACTGATCTGCTTACAACCGAGAAATTCACATATCATCCCATCCCTTGAACCCATCAAAAGCAATCGCTTTTAAACCCTCACACTGCTGTGGCCAAGAGGTCCAAAGAAGAGTAAAAGATATCAACAGCACAAGGAACAGAAAACTAACCAGATACCAGGTTAGCCCAAAACCAAAGGAAACAGAAACATCCAGATGAAACAATGCAACTTTTGCATGTCGCAAAAGAACTAACCCCCAACTTATCACTGATGAAGTATAAAACCAGAATATCTAGGCCTACAAGTTTCGAGCAGTCATTGAGTTATAAACAGCTTTGGAATATCAACCAAAGGATGAAAACTTATCAGTGATCGTGTACAATTTTGAAAAAAAAAAACTTATGTGCATGGTTTCACATGTAAAGGGTAATGGTATGTTATGTTTGTGATGTATTCAACATACAACAGTAGCAATGGAAAATTGTTGTATCAGAAGAGTTAATTTACGTGCCTGATATAAACAGCATTGAACATGTGTGATTCTTGTTACTTTAGAAAGCCAACACATTCTCTCTGCACCAACTCGCTTGAAACACAAACGATACTGGATGACGGAGAGCAAATATACACCTTGATGTACTGTTGAAACTCAACCCAATGTGCTAATCTATGAATTTTCTTCTAGAAGATATGGACAGACAATATCTTTGTATGTTTGCCTATCAGGAATTACTCCCTTAGTCACCATGTAGTCATGCAATGCAACGACTTCTTCTGGCCTGCAATTCTTGTTCAAATTGGTAATGAGAGTGGTGTATGTTACAAAATCCGGAACCATGCCCCTTGAAATCATTACCTTCATTAGTCCTTTTGCTTGTTGAATACACCCAAACTTGCACAAAAAGTTGATCAATATATTATAGGTGACTATATTGAATGAAATTCCACCCTCTTCCATTTCCCCAAGCAAAACAAACGCCTGATCAACCATCCCGCTGATGAAATACCCATTTATCATTGTGTTATAGGTTACAATGTCAAGAACATCCATCCTTTGTAACAAATCCATCAAAAGTTTTGCAATATCCACTGATGCCTCTTTGCATAACCCATTTATAACAGAATTGTATATCACCAAATTAGGTTTTTTCTTCCCCTCTATCAGCTTTTCATAAATCTGAACAGCACTTCCTATGCTCCCTTCTTTGCAGTGCCCATCAATCAAAGTGCCATAGGTGACAGTGTCAGGAAGTAAACCACGAACAAACATGCTGCCCATCAATTGCTTGGCAGCTCTCAAATTGTTGCTTTTGCACATATAATCAATCAGGATATTGTAGGAGAAAACATCCTTGACGAGGTTCTTCTCAAGGATGTCGTTATGAAATCTAATTGCTTCCATCACAAGCCCACTTCTAGAGAGCCCCTTGATGAGGATTGAGTAGGTGAACTGATCAGGGAATATATGCCTATCAATCATGTCAGACAATAAGGAAAGAGCTTCCTCAGTACCTCCTTCTATGTAAAGCCGATGGATAATAGAATTGTAAACAACAGGATTAGGGGTCAAACCCCTTTCCACCATTTCATCGCACAATTGAAGTGCCACCTCCAAACTCCCCTGTTTTGCATACCCATCTACTAGAGTTGCATAAGTCCTCAAATTGGCCTCAACACCTGCCTCGGTCATTTCACCACGAATTTCTTCTGCAACCGATAAACCACCAATTTTGCAAAACCCGTTAATGATGCAGTTGTAAGTAACTGAATTGGGCGTAACACAGTCCTCCGACATTAACCCCATCTTTCTCAACACCTTCAAGGCAAGTTCCATATCACCCATCCTGCATGCTCCATCTATAATCATGTTAAAAGTAACAACACTAGGCCAAATTCCACTCTTCAACATCCGATAATATCCTGACATTGCTTCTAGTAACTTGCATTCCTTACAAAGAGCATAAATAACCAAATTGAAAGTATTAACGTTTTCAACATACCCATACGAAAGCATTTCCTTATACATCTTCCAAAACCTATCAATCTCATTCAACTTAATCACATGATTAAGAAAGTTATTCCACGCGTGAATCGAAACCCAATAACCATCCAATCTCAGCTTCTTGATCACCTCATAAGCACCATCCGTGGCCCCGAACCGAGTACAAGCCCTCACAAGTGCATCAAACACCGCAGGGCTTGAACAACCACAGCCTTCGCCATAACTAGTAACCAACCCCTCCAAAACAACCAATGGGGGCAAACCCTCTTCCCCCATTAGACTCTCCATAAGAGACAAGGCATCATCGTACCTCCTAGAATCGATCAAAACGTGAATTAAAGTACAAGAGGATTCCAAAAATTGAGGACAACAACTCTGGTTCCTCCGAACCCAGTTGTAAAACTCCAAAGCCAACTGCGGCGAGTCCCGAAACTCGCGAACAACACGACTGACTAATGAACTGGTTAGAGTGGGAGATATCTGGTCTAAGAACTTCCACCTCCTCTGTCGAAGATTAACACAAATTGCTTTGAAAACAATGTTGTCGGAGTTTGGGGGCGAGAATTGCTTACTCGCGTGAAGACCGCGGCAGATTAAACGGGTTGTTTTGGGGGAAGAGAAGAAGCTTGGAACCCAGTTCATCAAATAGCACCGCTGTTTCTGGAACAAACCTTCGAACCCCAAATCCAATGCATCGTTACGCTTCACTGAGATACTGCGACAAATGGCGAGGGGGCACAGAGCTTCTACTTCTACGGGGAAAAACACCTAGATGTTACTCACTCTTGGGCTTTCAGCAGTAGCCCAAATAAGAGTACAACTTGGGTCGGTTCAAGACGAACCAGAGGAGTCATGTGCGGTACGAACGGGTTGAACTGACCCGCTATCAAAACCTCAAAGTTCAACTGGCCTACAAAATAAAAAAATATCGTTAACTTATTAATGGATGCCCATAAAATAAAAAATCATTCCCGCAGAAGAATGTTCGGATTCATTTTTTCTAATCTTGCGATAAAAAGATTCATTCTCTTCTCTTCGTACAAAATAGGATGTAGAACTAATGAAGATTTCTTTCTCGATGGGTGTCTGTCAAAAGGCCTCTGCTGTGTAAGTAAGAAAGAATCTCTACTAATTAATAAAACACTCATTATCAACTAAAATTCTATGAAATTACCAGTTTAATCATCTATCTAAAACATAATATGAATAAGAAAAATGGGTAGAAATGTAATTTCACACAACCAAATTTTACTTTTTTTTTCAAAACCTCACCTACATGTAATCCTAACATATCTCTAATTTAACAACAACAAAAAAAAACTTCCCACTCACACATTCTAGTAGTCTATAAGAGATACTCGAAAATCAGTTTCAACCTCGGTGGCGAAGCCACGTAAGGGCAAGGAGTGGCGGCTACCACTCCCCTCGCGGGAAAACACAGCTGGAGCGCAGGTTCAGCCCCTCCCCACGTCGGAAAACCTAGCCCCTACGATCGCCAGAAATTGACGTTGAGAGTGAGGATTCCGCTCCGCCGATCTTCTGAACCCACTGGTATTTGGGGTCGATGTGCTGCACCTGCACTACTGGGTTTTAATGCTTTCAAGGGAAGAAGAAGACCTAATTTTGTTTCAAACCACACAGCGTCGTTTGCCTGTTTTTGGTTATTAGTCATAAAACTTGGTTTCTTTTATGAAACGGTGTGGTTTGGCGGTGGGTTCCTTTAATTTCTTTTTAATTTTTTAATTTTATATTGATGTGGGTTTCTTTTCCAACCGGACTGTGGTTTTAATTGATTATTGTTTCCACCACATTTCTTTTTCCTCTCTTTCATTTGTTTAGACTAAAGAAAAACAAAAAGTCGATGCTTACTATTGGTCTTTTTTAATTCTGGTTATTTTTCCAGAATTTAAATTATTTCTTCTTTTTTTCGCTTTGAGGACTTGTTTCATAATGTATAAAAATTTGTGAGAAAAATAATATTAATGTTCCTAATATGGAGGATTTGCATTTTATACCCATAAAATCAAAGCATAAAGCTCCAAGACTTATAAACTTCCATTACTATCGTGTGGACCTCTATTTTCAGGTCCTTCATATGCAACTCAAAGAATTTAATGATCGCTTCAATGAGGTAAACATCGAGTTGCTTCATTGTCGGGCATGTTTGAGCCCCGTGAATAATTTTGCATATTTTGACCAACAAAAAAATAAGTATGTTTCGCTAAATTTCTTCCTCAAGATTTTAATTGAGAGATATGTTTTTCTTTTTTTGGTATGAGCCTAGATGTGACATTTTCATAACATGAAATCTCATTGACAACAATTGTAACTCGTTTGTATTGATAAATAATGAACGACATTAATATTATGTACTATCTAAAAGGTAAGCTACATTTCTTTGAATCGTTTACACTTTTAAATTTTGGCCCTCCTCTTGAAATTTTTTGACTTTGCCACTGTGTGTGGATTGAAGTTAGCCGAAAAACACAATCGTGAAAAGGATAGGTGGGCAACTGTTACAGTTTTGAATTTAAAAACGTGTTCTCGCGCATAAGCCCGAGTGAAAATTCATCAACTTTAATTTGGAATTTGAAGCTCCAGTTTTGAAGGACTGAAATCTTGTAGAAGATTTGCCTTTTTACTATAGGAAAAAAAAAATTTAATTTATAGGAATAGGAGCACTTAAAAACTCTAGTCTAATTTTCTTATTAAACCCTTTAAATACCGTTGCTTAAAGAAATAATAATGAATGAAAACAATAAAATATCGAAGAGTAAAATACAACTAGAAATTATACACATCTTTATCGACGATTGTTGCTGGGTAACCATTTCATCTAAAATTTTATTTTATTTGAGAGAAAAATGTAGAAGAGAAAATGGAGACAACTGATATGGTTATTCAGCTATAAGGCTTTGAAAAAATAGTAAAATTATTTTGTGTTTGTTGTAAACAAATCCTAGTTTAAGTGTGATTGTGTAAATCCTAGATTAGATTTGATTAGGGTTGTAATTCTTATCCTATTGTATCTCTTATTCCTTGGAGAGCAAGGAATACCTTTACCCTAATACTATAAATAGAGGTGCAAAGTAGGAGAAATATACAACACAATTCCCCTATAATTCTCTCTTTCTCTCTTCCTTGTGCCGTCAGCCTCTCTCTCCCTCTCTCTCTCTTTGTTAGATAAAATTAGTCCACAACACGTTATCAGCACGCTCCTACCGCTGCGCTTAGGAATCTGACGTTGGAGAAATTTTCTGCATCAAACCAGTTCATCCATATCATCACGCAATCAGGTTCTTTCAAAACAACGGCTTTTAACTCGATATTTTGCAAGCCCTGATAGCATGAACATTCACCATGATGCATGACCCAACTTTATGTTTAACGTATTTTAGATTCTACATAAATTGTGTATGCGTCATAACCATAATTGTTTAAATTATGTGAATTTGATATTTGTTATGAATTGAATCTTACATATTTACATGCATTGAAAATATTTTTTTTTTTTTGCATATGCATCAACATAAATCTGTGTTTCATTAAAACCCGACGCCCAGAAGGCGCCAAACCACCGAACAAGCATGGCTTGCAGCCATGCCCAGCCACCTCTAGCTACCCCCGACAACCTGCAGTTGTCCCTGACGACATCCTTGTCAGACCTTGAGCCGAGATTCACCTGAATCTCAAAGATTTTTTTTCTTTTTCGAAAAACGATTCGACATTCTCGGGTTTTTCACAACGAATGTCAAGTTTTTTTTTTAAAACAAAATCTCCATTTTTTTTGAGTTTTTGTCAAACCACGACTTGCTTGGACCTTGGCAACGTCGTCAAAATTTTTTTTTCTTCCAGTTTTCTTCCCCGGCCTTCTTCTCGGTCACACACACCCAGCGACGCTGGGGCTGTTCTGTTTTTCAACCCGAGCCCTGTTTGGGCTCCAGCTCTTAGGCCTGCAGAAAAAAAAAAAAAAAAACAAACCATTTTTTTTGTTTCCTAGGCCCGCTTTCTGCGGCCCAACCAGAAAACAAGTTATTTTAAGGGCCTGCATGAAGCAACCCGTATACATAAAATAAAAAAAAATAAAAAAAAAAATAAATATTTATTTTTTGGGCCTGCTTGCCCGTACCGAAAATAATTTTTGGGGCCTGCAGCCACACTCAATACCCCGTGGCTTAATTTTTTTTTTTTTTTGGGTCCTGAAATTTTATTTGCCTAATTATTTTTAGGCCCCGAGATTTTATTATTTAATATTTTTTTTAAATAATTTGGGTTTTTTATATTTTTACCCACACTCTAATTTGCCCCGAAGTCCAAATAATTAAATAAATTAATTCAATTATAATTGTACACCTAAAATTATATTTTTATTATGTTGTCCATAACTTTTTTTTTTGTTATCGTTTTTTTTATATATAATTTTGTTGTCATAGTTAATTTGGTCTTTTCACTCTATTTTAATTGATAATTTTTTTTATTAATAGGTATTTTAAATAATATGGCATTTAAAAGAATAAAAAACTGAAGACACGTCCCTTCCCACGAACCGCATTTTTAGTCTCCCGCGAAGTCCAGTCGGTTGGCCCCTCCCGAAACCGTCACTATGATTTATACAAAAGCCACTTCGTCTCCCGCAAGTTTGGAATTCTGGGTTCCATGCAGCAAATCGCAGTCACTCACAAGCATCACATATACACTCATTCGCTGACAAATTGAAAAAATCTGAAGACGATGAACCAGTCAGTGCTCGCTTACACTTCATCACTTTTGGGTTCCTACAAAAATTAGGTTGGTTTCTTCATTCCCAATCATTTTAAAAACAAATTAGAGTAATGGTTGTGTTTCTTTGATGTATATACTTTTAAAGTGTGATACAAATGGTTTAGTTTCCCTACACCACCAATGACAAATATTGTTTCAGTCACGAGACTTTTAAATTCACACGTAAATGAAATCTCTTTCTCTGTTGTTTAAATTATTCTGATTAGTTGAGTGGTAAAACCAAACTCTAATACCAATTAATAAGCGAGTCTTATACAACATTGAACTTTCCTTTACCAAACTGGCTTGTAAGAGAAGGGTGCCCAATAACTCATGCACTGTCACTGACTCCACAATTGGGTATTTGTGTATAACAAAAAGGGTAAGTTGCTTGGTGTTTATCCAAATTTCCAGCCATAGGAATAGGTTGGAAATTTGTATGAACTGTGATGGTATTGCTAAGAAATCTTTGCTTTAATCAAAGCCAACATGCATCAAGTGGGCAATTTGTTTGATTTGGTTCTTCTCTATGCCTTAGTTGATTAAAAACTTAAATTTCTCTTGTTAGACCATCTCTAATCATGACCTAAAATCTAAAAATAGTTAGTCCAGAAAATTTAGGTTTTGTTTCTGCTCCAACTCTTATGACCTAAAATTTTAGTCCGATCTGGTTTTACTCTCATTTGCTGGGCCCACTTTATTTTGTGACTTAAAATTGGAATGGTATTTAGTCTCAAAATAAGTTTTAGGTTATAGTTTGGATTGGGTTTTTTTTGGGAGAGAGGGAGAATGAGGAATTTTAGGTTTTAAGTCATTGTTGGAGTTGGTCTTGAGGGTCCATTTGAAAATGCTTATTTAAAAAGCACTTGTAGTCGTAAGCATTTTCAAATTTAGTTCGGTTTTTTAGTTTATGTTCGGTATTCGACTCGGTTTTTTTTTTTGTTTTTTATTTTTGGGTTAAAATTTTCAAGGTATTTGGGATTTTTTTTTTTAAAGGTTAGAATGCTTTTATTTAAAATGGCTGTTTTGGCTCTTAAAAAAAGGGCTGTTTTTTTTAATAAATAATTATTAATTAATAAAATGAAGCCCGAACCCGCCATATAGCATTGGCTATTTAGTTCTTTTAATAATTTTGTTTAAAAAAAAAAAAAGATAAAGCCTAGGCCTCATTCAATTGAATTAAAAATCCCTTGTTTCGTGTTAGAATAAAAAACCCTTGTCGGTATATTCGGGCATGTTTATCATGTTGATAATTCCAAATGTTTTTTATTTTTATCTCATCAATTATCATGAAATTTTGAACTCTTTTTCTTTTTAGGGCGGTGAGATTTTGAATTTTGAGTGAAAAGTTTGAGTGTGGGTTAAAGTCTTAAGAAAACTAACAAAAAGTTTAATTTTTTTTTATTTTTAATGAAAAGTCTTTTTTAAAAATATAGTGAATAATATCAAGAAAAGATAAAAATGTGATTTTTCATTAAAATTAAACAGTACCGAAAGTGTTTCGTTAAAACTCTCTCAATTTTCTAGCCGTTATAAATACATTTGTGCGGAGAGCAAAACTGAAGCTAGGGCTGCTACGGCAATGACCTACTCATTTTGTACGAACCCGTACTTTTTTTTAAACTGAGTTTCCCTTAAGTGGCCAAAAGTAACCACTTTCGGCTCTTATATTAGAAAAAGAAAAATAGGGACTTCATTATTATGTGTTCTCTTGTTTTGAGGAGAAAGGAATGGAGGAGAGCAAATGGGCAGGTGGTCTTGTCGGAGTCTCATGCAATTTGACTCCCACTTGTTGCTTTTGGGATACTTTATATTTGCTGCTTTCTAATTGTTAAATTAGAACAACAGAAGGTGAGAGAAGAGTGAGCTGCCCATTCGGTCTTGAAGAGAGAGAGAGAGAGAGAGAGAGAGCTGCCGAGAGCCCCAAAAACAAGAAGGAGCTGCTACTCCATTTGGTTAGTATTCATTCATACAGGATGTAGAGAGAGAGATGCAGAGAGAGAGCTGCCGAGAGCTCCAAAAACAAGAAGAAGCTGCTGCTCCATTTGGTTAGTATTCATCCAGGAACATCCGATAAATTTAGAGGTTTGGTGTGCGGAGATTGTTAGTTGGGTTGTCTTGTCAAATCTCGAATTATCGAAATGAGTGGTTTATTTAATGTGTTACAAATTATACTTATTTTCAAATATTTCTATTTCAAGTCAAGCATATTAGATTTGTGAAAATGCTTTCGAAATTATTAATATAGTGATATGTGGTTATTTGGAATGGTTCATGGAGTATGAGAACTTTAGTGTTGCATTAATCCGAGGAATAAATCAAGTGTAAATTGCACATGGGGACATTGGGGCAAAATGGTCAATAAGAGTCACGTGTTGAGTTACTATTTATGAATGATATAATGAACACATAAACAATGATATGATATGGCACTATGTGCATGATGATTGGATAACATTATTGTAGTTTAAAGATGAGTTATTTGACAAGACAGGTGCTACGAGCTGAGTTTGGGTTAAACAAGGAATTTAAGAGTTTTCTTATTTTTGTACATTTTGTAAGAATTTTATAATAATTACTTGTTTAAGAGAAGTTTTGATTTTTTTTCTTCGTTTTTACTTTTATTTTTACTCGAGCACCGGGCGTGGGGTCCCATCGACCCCGGGTTTGGGGCGTGACACATTTAGCTGTGTGATATTAATATCATATTTGTTTGCGCGAGTCACACTAGAAAAGGCACGAAGACAAAAGTGCCTTCTTGCTATGGGTCTAGTGAGATTGAGTTTCGTAAGTCTCTTTTATATTATTTTCTTGGTTAGTGTTTGTCATGGCTTGGAAGTCGAGATCTTTTTAGGAGTGAGTTTTGCCTTGTTTAAATCCTTCATCTAGTGTGCATATTTATCATTTATATTTTTCATTTTAATTGCATAATGTGTAGATGACGTTTTGGTATGTGATGTATACGTGAGAACTTACTTGAAAATTGAAATTGACATAGAACTTTTAACTCTCCCCTAATTACAGTAAGATTCAAGAATTTCGAAAACATTATAAAAAACCGTTTAAAGTAATTTTAAAAGTATTTTCAAACATTTCCCGAATCACATGAGAAAAGTAAAGAAATTTCTTTGAAATTAAGAAAATCAAAATAGAAAGGCCACTTGTACGCATTAGATAGTCTGAAATCTATGAAATCTGCTATATTTGAATACTTCATTTGTTGGTCCATGAGTTATGCAGTTTTGTTACTTTTTTTTATGTTGGATGTGTGTGTTATTAGATTACTTGGGGCGCAAGTCGTGTGACCTTATTTGATTAGATATAAAAGGAGTTTGATTCTCTTCCCCTACCCTCTCTTCCTCGTTCACTTTCCTAGTTTTTTTCTCTCTCTACAAAAAAAATTCAACACAAAATGTTAATATAGTTTAATCGTAACCTTTTAAACAGGAAGAAAGTGAAGAATAAAGCATTTTAGAGCGAGAGAATCTTACTCCAAATATAGATCCCCATTAAAGTGGGCCAATGATATTCGAGTGTCAAACATCTATATATATGAGGCAATACCTTATATTACGTACATTGACATTGTTTTTGCAGGGAGAAGAAAAACCTATCAACATTGAAGAGGAATTAAGACATAGTTATTGGTGACTGCTAGCCTTCTACTGTATTTATAGATATATATACCCCCAGGTTCGATCATATATATCATTTTTTATTGTACTCTACATATTTCTCTTTGTGAATGTACTTAGTTATGGTCAGTAATTGTTTTGTGATAATTCTACAATGCCTCGGTGTATGATATGTACTAGTCTATTGAAGGATTGATTTACACAGCTGAATGTTATACTTTCAATCTAATAAGTCAAACATTGGTGCATCCTATAGTCTGTAGGGCATTTAGATCTAGGTCTGCAAACATAGATTTTTAATTTTTAATTTTTTTGAAAAAAAAATGCTTGTTTTTGAACAACTTTTTTTCCTTTTAAATATAAATAATTAAATTATTCTATGTTACACGAGTCAAAGTAAAACAGTCCAAACTGATCACAAATTTCATTAAACAAATAAGTTTAATTGATTTGTAGAGATTTCATGTAAAATTTTGATTCAATTTCTTCAAAATCTCATGGGGAAGATGTGAGATTTGTGGATGCTTATGAGATTTTGAGATTTGTGGATGTTTAAAATACACTATGGAATCTCTCAAATTCTTTAAAATTAATTTATAATTGAATACACCTGCAATATTATGCATATTTTTGATATCTTAATTGAATACATTCGGATTTTTAAGTATTTTAATAAAAGAAAACTAATGAAAAAAGTTTGAAAACTTTTGAGTTTTAACGATAAAGACAAAATAAAGAGTAAAGTGAATAGTATCAGGATTGATTTTTTAGTGTAAAAATGTGGTTTTTCATTAAAATGAACAGTACTGAGAGTTTTTTTTGTTAAAGTTCCCTTTTAATAAACCATAAAATTTTGATTGAATACATTTTGAATTTAAGAGAATAACTGAAAATCTTAATTGAATACTCCTTAGTTCATTAAAAGAATTAAAATTCCTCAAAATTCCAAAGAAACACATAGCTCAAACCATCTTTTTACTATACGCAATGTCTACATATATGTTTGAAAGAAACTTGAGTTGTTTATCTCTTTATAACATTATTGTTGTTGACAAAAGGCACTGGGAACTGGGTTCGATGATCTGCCCGGTGATAGACTAATTCCCTCCTCACAAGTTGGTGATAACTAATATCCCTCACCATGTAGCTTTGGCACGGCATAAGTAATAGCGTAGTTTTGGCTCTCGGGTCAAACAGTCTGCCAAAGCAGAGCCAATGACCTCAAGAAATGCATTCGAGGGAGCTTGAACTCAGGTTGCCTAGCTTTCTCTTATTCGCAGAAGAATGGTGAGAAAAAAGGGGTTTAGGTTTTTTATCACAAAAGGTTATTGAAATCGGCCCTTCCTCACTTTGGCTATCGATTATAAAATTGATCACTGTTGTCTTTGAACTTGACTATCACACATCAATTTGGTTTGGATTTGGTCAATTATTATATGTTAGTGTGCTGAGTAAGTGCACATGTGGAACCCACATGTCCAACAGAATGACCAAATTAATGTGCACTAGTACTAAAGTTCAGGTACGACGTTAATCAATGTTGGAACTGAGGGACCAATAAATATTATTTAATGATCATTCTTGTATTTGGTTTTAATAATTAGTGGTTGAGTGATAATTTGTTTGTTTATATTAAGAAAAACTTTTCTTCTAGTTTGTGAATTTTCTTTTACCGTAAATATGATGAAATTATTATTATTTATCTTTCAGTGCTAATTTTGTTTTTTGTTTTTTAAATTGAACTTTTACACCAGGACTTATTGAAGTAATATTCCTGGATCCGTCACTGATCGTCGCAGTAGTTGACTAATATGTATATAACCTGTTCTACCTACTTCGTACTAATTTCAATATTGTATGTAGGTGTTCCTGCAATTCCCTATAGTTTCGTACAAGAATAAAAATTCAACTATGGCTATAGTGACCATACTTAAGGATCAAGAATCCAACCGTTTTCCTCCCCAGTGTAAGAAGCCGAGAGCTGACGCCGATAGAGATGGAACAAGTCGTACCAACGTGGAGGAGGCCTTGCAAGCATATCGAGACACTCTGACTCAGATCTTGAAAGAACGCGATGTTAAATGGGAGAAAAAAACTTGCTGGAACAGGCCTGACATTGAAGCAGCGATGCGTCTTAGAAGGCAAGGGAAAAGATTTTTTATGATGAAGAAACGAATCGGACGAATTCCAGGGATTAGAGTTGGTGACGAGTTTCAGAACAGGGCTGCACTAACTGTCGTTGGCCTTCATTGCCAGTTCCGCAAGGGTATTGATTATATTAGGAGTAGCAATGGGAAAATTTATGCCACAAGCATCGTTAACTCTGCCCGGTATGACAACGACAGTGTAGAATCTCCGGATACCTTGATCTACTCGGGCGAAGGTGGAAATCCTGGGGTTACAGATTCAGAAAAAACACTCGAGGATCAAAAACTTGAACGTGGAAATCTTGCACTAAGGAATAGCATGGAAGCAAAAAGTCATGTTAGGGTAGTTCGTTGCTTTAAATGCTTATCGGCCAGCGGCGCTGCTTATTTTTACGATGGTCTCTACAAAGTAACAGGGTTTTGGCAAAAAAAAGCGAAATTTGGCAAACTTGTTTATGTGTTTCTGCTGAGAAGAGAGCCGGGCCAACAAGAATTTGCCATCCCGCGTAGGAAAGTTTCAAACGAGTTGATGAAGAGGCCTGCTACTACTGTCCTTTGTAAAAATGACATCTCTCAAGGGCGCGAGAAGACACCTATTCGCGCAGTCAATAAAGTAGACAGTGATGAGAGTCCTCCATCCTTCAATTACATATCCGATACTATTTATCCAGATTTCCTCAAGAGCGCCGCGACCAGACAGACAGGGTGCGATTGCAAAGATGGATGCTCCGAATCTAAGCGGTGTCCTTGTGTAATGAAGAACAAAGGGGTTTTGCCATACAACGGCAAGGGACATAGGACGAATAGGAGCTCCTCCATTGTCTATGAGTGTGGTGCAGGGTGCAAGTGCTCTTCTTCATGCAAAAATAGAGTCAGCCAACGCGGAGTATGCTCCGCGCTTAAACTTGAAGTGTTCAAGACTAGATCAAAAGCATGGGGTGTTAGGTCGCTCGCGTGGATTCCAAGAGATGGTTTTGTTTGTGAGTACGTTGGAGAAGTAGTAGTGCTTGAAGACAACAACAATGGTTTTCAAGACGCTTGCGAGCAGCAGCAGAAGCAGAAGCCGAAGCAGCAGCGTTTCTGTTTTCCTCTTTTGTTGTTATCATCATCGGAAGGAGAAAAGAGTTACAGGTTGGCCATTGATGCCGCGAAACGAGGGAATGTGGGGAGATTTGTGAATCACAGTCCCTCGCCTAATCTTTATGTCCAACGCGTCCTCTTTGATCATGGAGACCCGAGAATGCCACACATGATGTTGTTTGCTAAGAAGGACATACGACCTTATCAAGAGCTAACATTTGATTTTAAGAACTAAGCTTGAAATGTAAGATGATGAAATGTCATCGTGGTCAGATAATTTTTTTATTTTTTTGTCATTAACGTTGAGATACTATGGAGACCCTTATTTTCAAAAGAATAGGTTAATTATTTTTAATGTTTATTTATATTATTTCACAATATATTACATCGCTACAAAAAAAAAAAAAAAAAAAAAAACGTTTCCAAACGAAAAGATTTCATTTCTTTAAGCAAAATTAGTTGGCAGAAGTCGTCGTTTAAACGTTTGCTCGACTAATTCTAAAGTTTCGTGGGAAAACACTATTTGCCCGATGAAATTACTGACGACAGTTTCGTTGAACTAAGTGTGATGACCAACTTGCCCAATGAATAACATTTCGTCAGTGTAATACCCTGCATTTAAAAAAAGAATTATATTATATATATATATATGCGTGTGTGTCTGCTCGCGCGTGCGCGTGTATGTGGGTAACTATTTTTATGTAATGATTTTATTAGATTTTTTTATACAAGAACCAACTTTCGTTATGTAACATAGTCTCAACATAAAATCCTATTTGTTACAAAATTATGTAAAAAACTAGATAATATTATTTCATGTTCATACGTAATTAGACATGTTTTTAGCTTGAATTGAAAAATGGTGATTATATGAGTTTGGCTTGATTTATTTTCTCCCAAAGGTGAGGTGGCAAGTTGATAATCATTAGGATGATTATTCACCACTCTAAATTGAGGAAGATGGCCACTTATTGTGGTTAGAACATTTCACTTGTCCTTTGATGCCAGGAACACCTTGCATTATAAGTTTTGTTTATGACTAACTTAACACATGTTGCTTTGCCATTTGAACACACTATTGTCAATAATTAGCTTAACATTTGTTTTCTTTCTATTGGATCACATATCATGTCTTGCTTTTGGAACACATGTGCCGTGAATCATTGAATCATGAAGAAAGGAAGCAAAGAAAGTTAACCTATACGGGTAGAGCTTCAAGGGAAGGAATTCAAGGGGAGAAACACAATCACTCACTATATCAAGGAAAGAGGAGGAGAGAGCAAAGGAAAAAGAAGAGAGAGCGAAATTGTCCTTCTCGTATCATTTTTCTTATATATTTTTGTCAAGGGTCTTAAGCCATTATCATCTATTTGTAAATCCTCATTACGTAGTGCAATACAAATAAAAACACAACCCCAATGGACTTAGCCAAATTGGTGAACCACTTAAATTTTCATGTTCGTTTGTCTAATTGCAATAAATTCCAGTTGAGCAAACCATTTATTAATAAGACACTGAGTTTTAATTTTTAAGTAGAAACATAATGGGAAAGGAGGATCGACAAAAGAAGGAAATTGCTTATAATTTATATTAAAGATTATTACTTTGTTGTTAATATTATGATTATATTACTCTCATTACTAATCAATTTGATTTATGTTGAAGTTGGCAGGCTTGTTAGAGAGAATGTGATTATTGATATCCATGTGAGCATGACATATACATATGCATTGCAAAGCAAGAAAAAAAAAAAGTAGTGTTGTGTCAAGTGCTCACTTGTGTAAAGTGTTTGAGTTGTGAAGTTATTCAAGGGATGGAGAATGCCTTGAATATAAAATAATGAAATCTTGTATATGTCAGGCGTCTGGAGAAGGGCTTGAATATATAATTGGGCGTCGGGGGAAGTGCTTATATAACAAAGTGAAATTGAGAATTTAATTACAAAAATTGGGTTTAAGGGATGTGTCACGCCCCGATCCCGAGATACGCCCAAAATCGACATGTGACGATAAGACTGTAGGACGATGCCAGGAAATACAAACTGAAATACTAAAGTGAAATAACAATAATCACATCGTTTTAAGGAAAAGTATAGGGGTAACTTAACACTCCAAATTCTCTAAACTTTGTCTGCTACCCCAAAGCTCCTCGTATTTACTAAAACCTGCACAATCGCCCTACACCATGGGAACGGCGCACCAGGCAAACAACAACCTGGATAAGCCGCGAAGCTAGTGTGAGTGACAATAATTCTACGTATGTGATACTATTAAAAAAACCAACCATCAATTCGGTTTATTATCAAATATAAAATCATATTTTATGAAATCATAATCAAGTCACTGAAAATCCCAAATGAGTCACCTAGACATCCAACCGCTCGTCTGAAACAAGTTACAAAAGCTCACAACCATAAACTCATACAACACAATGAAAAGTAGGACTAGAGCGACACAGTTCGGCTAAAGCCTACATCTTTAAAGCTATTTCAATCTAAACTCAATCTGAAGAATCAACAAAGCAATTAATTGAGTTCTGGACCTCTCAACGGAACCATAATACCAAAAGGGATTTCGGACCACTCAACATAATCTAACCAAGATACGATTCCGAACCACTCAACGAAATCATAGAGTAGAAGGGATTCTAGACCTTTCAACGGAATCCGAGTAGATACAATTCCAGACATTTCAACGGAATCGTGGAGTACAATGAATATCAGACCACTTAACAAAATCCAAGATGGATACAATTCCGGATCACTCAATGGAATCGCAGAGCACGGGAGATTCCAAACCACTAAATAGAATCAAGATGAAGCAGGAAATCAGACCACTCAGCGGAATCGCGGAGCACGAGAGATTCCAGACCACTTAACGGAACCCCAGCGGAAACCTAGTTCCAGATCACTCAACGGAACAAAGCGAAAGACCAACAACCATAATGTACAATGGCTCAAAGAAACGAGACAAACACAAGTTACTTAATTTACAAAAGCTCAACAAAGTGAGACAAGGCACAAATACTAAATTTAGAATGAATCAACAAAAAGGGAAATGAAACAATCTCGAAATAACAAATCCCCATCACAATGGGTTAACGGTCTCATACTAGCCTTCACATTTCATCACAACATGCCAATCATACAAATCAAACCATATTTCAAATATACACGTCAAATCTCTTTTCATAAAAATAAATCGATGGCTAAGTATTAAAAATAACAATTCAATAAAAAACATATTTATAAAACCAAGTCATATCCATACAGGATAACAATTACAAAAATAGGGTAATCACCAATATCACATATATTAAAATCACTCACCTGGAGCCCGCACTATGAATCCTTAGCTCGAATATCAAGGCGTCCACATCCGATCATCGCCTAAAATAAATACCAAATTACGTCTCTGAATTTATTGATAAAACACGTAATCATAGCTTGTACATGTCATCTAGGACATGCTAGATGAATTCGGGATCCATTGACCAAAAGTCAAATGTCGGTCAAAGGTTAACCGTCTGGCCCACAACCTTAGCAATTCAATTCGGAAGATCCACACGTCAGATTTTGAATCCGTAACTTCCCAAAGTCCTTATTATACTCATAGAACGACATATTAAAATATCATCGCGATCCGACCGTCGGGTCTCTACTAATTACAAATTCAAGTGGCGGTTAATTAGCTGATTAACTATGAAACTACGTTAAAACATTAGAATTTCACTAAATGGATGTCAAAAATGGATTTACTCACTCATTTCTCAACCAAATTTGACCCATAATATACCAAAACAAAGCTAGAGAAGTTTAGAACAAGATTATACTTGCTCGGAGCCCAAATGGTGGCTAAAAAATGGCCTGAAAGATGGTTGTCCGCGGAAAAACTAGTAACTCACCAGAATTTCTAGGCAAACTTTAAACAACCATAACTTTGTTAATACTCAATTAAATCGAGTGATTCGAACAAAATCATAGCTTGGAACGAGAAAGACAGATTGATACCTTTCCTGACGGCTAACTCGCTATGTATTGGCCAGAAAATGGTCCGGAATGTCACTAGTTCATCGAAAACTGGGCAAACTTTAAATCGTTATAACTTTCTCATTTCTTCACCAAATTAAATGATCCAAACATGAAAATTTATCCAATCGATGAGAGGAATCGATTTATACCTATTTTGAGTTCAAAAGATGGCTGAAAATTGTCTGAATCACGCCTAGAAGTCTCGGTCCAAAACCTTGTCCTTCGAACTCATGTTTTGGGTTTGTTTTCAATGAAACAAAAATCACATCGAAGTTTATGGTGGTGAGGACATGTAGATAATGGTGGTTTTGGTGTTCAACAAACCAAAATTTTGGTGGTGGTGGTGGTGGTTTACTTCACGGGAAGAAAGGGAGAGCCGAGAGAGAGTGAGAGAACTCTAGAGAGAAAGAGAGAACGGGACATAAAATGGAGAGAGTTCCAGAATTTTTGGGTGCCCACGTGGCAATCACTCAATGGTTAGACAAAAGTATCACATGTCCAATTAATTATCAATTTATCAAAATATCCTCGATGTTCAAAACCTTATAAAATCTTCGTTGTAATTCCAAATCACATTCTGTTTGCGCCAACGCGTTCGTATCGATGAGTACTATCCAAAAAATGGTCCAGAATGTCACTAGTTCATCGAAAACTGGGCAAACTTTAAATCGTTATAACTTTCTCATTTCTTCACCAAATTAAATGATCCAAACATGAAAATTTATCCAATCGATGAGAGGAATCGATTTATACCTATTTTGAGTTCAAAAGATGGCTGAAAATTGTCTGAATCACGCCTAGAAGTCTCGGTCCAAAACCTTGTCCTTCGAACTCATGTTTTGGGTTTGTTTTCAATGAAACAAAAATCACATCGAAGTTTATGGTGGTGAGGACATGTAGATAATGGTGGTTTTGGTGTTCAACAAACCAAAATTTTGGTGGTGGTGGTGGTGGTTTACTTCACGGGAAGAAAGGGAGAGCCGAGAGAGAGTGAGAGAACTCTAGAGAGAAAGAGAGAACGGGACATAAAATGGAGAGAGTTCCAGAATTTTTGGGTGCCCACGTGGCAATCACTCAATGGTTAGACAAAAGTATCACATGTCCAATTAATTATCAATTTATCAAAATATCCTCGATGTTCAAAACCTTATAAAATCTTCGTTGTAATTCCAAATCACATTCTGTTTGCGCCAACGCGTTCGTATCGACGAGTACTATCCAAAAAATGGTCCAGAATGTCACTAGTTCATCGAAAACTGGGCAAACTTTAAATCGTTATAACTTTCTCATTTCTTCACCAAATTAAATGATCCAAACATGAAAATTTATCCAATCGATGAGAGGAATCGATTTATACCTATTTTGAGTTCAAAAGATGGCTGAAAATTGTCTGAATCACGCCTAGAAGTCTCGGTCCAAAACCTTGTCCTTCGAACTCATGTTTTGGGTTTGTTTTCAATGAAACAAAAATCACATCGAAGTTTATGGTGGTGAGGTCATGTAGATAATGGTGGTTTTGGTGTTCAACAAGCCAAAATTTTGGTGGTGGTGGTGGTTTACTTCACGGGAAGAAAGGGAGAGCCGAGAGAGAGTGAGAGAACTCTAGAGAGAAAGAGAGAACGAGACATAAAATGGAGAGAGAGTTTCAGAATTTTTGGGTGCCCACGTGGCAATCACTCAATGGTTAGACAAAAGTATCACATGTCCAATTAATTATCAATTTATCAAAATATCCTCGATGTTCAAAACCTTATAAAATCTTCGTTGTAATTCCGAATCACATTTTGTTTGCGCCCACGCGTTCGTTTCGACGAGTACTATATAAAAAAAAATAAGTGGAACAATATGTAGGGGTCAAATATGTCGTAAATATAAAAGTGTCGAAACTAAGAATACGAATACGATATACGAGATACGGAATTTTAAATAGTGAAATTCAAGGATGGGATTTCACAAGATGAACGGGAGTTAACTCATATTCTAAGGTAATCTAAACCAAGTGGTATAAGCATGGTATGGGATGTGCAAGATTAGGTGTTTATGTATGTGTTAGCAGGATTAGAAGGGAGTGAGTACATTCATCTATCCCATTTTCATATATTTCATGCATTTGAAAGAATTTTTACAATTTAATTATTATTTAATTTGTAGTTTTTGTTGTGAATTAAGTTGTGCACTATTGTTATTTCGCTGCGTATTCAATAAATTTTATGTAAGATTTTGTTATATGATGTATGGTGTAATCGTTATAATTTTATTTTATTTTCTACCATATCTTAGTTGTAGAATTTATTTCTATAGCTAAGATATGACTCATACCTTAACTCGTGAATAGTCCTTATTAGCAGGTCGGGGCGTGACAGTCGGTCAAACCCATTACTGAGCTGGATTATAAGAAAATTTTCACTGAATGTTTTGGCATGGTTTATAGGAAATTTTTTAGATTTATATAATTGCTTTCAAGTGTTTTGACGACTTTAATGTGTATTCTAACATGGTTGATAGCGACTTACAAATGCACCACCACCAGCAACAATGCTTTGTTCGACCAACCATGGTTGACCTCTGAAACTAAAACTAAACTCTCCCCTTATTGATAGCGACATATAAATGCCTTACCCTCGGCACTAATGCTTTGTACGGGCAATAATGGTCGATCTGTGGGATTAAAACTAAACTTACTCCAGGCACCTATTGTCACATCCCGGTCCGGGCGCAGCCACCTCCCGAGCCCAGTCCACCACCGTAGCACGATATTGTCCGCTTTGGGCCCCGACCACACCCTCACGGTTTTCTTTCTGGGAACTCACGAGCAACTTCCCAGTGGGTCACCCATCATGGGAGTGCTCTAACCCCCTTCTCGCTTAACTTCGGAGTTCCAACGGAACCCGAAGCCAGTGAGCTCCCAAAAGGCCTCGTGCTAGGTAAGGATGTGAATATACATTTAAGGATCACTCCCCTGGGCGATGTGGGATGTCACACCTATGGATCGTACGGTAAGCCATGGTTGACACGTGGGATTAAAACTAAACTTATCCCTATAAATGCCCTACCTCTAGCACCAATGGTTCATATGGAAAACAATGGATACCTGTGAGATTAATCCTAAACCTTGTGTTACCCGTGAGATTATACCCATGAGATAATGGGTTATATATGTTCCACCTCGGCATCAATGCTTTGCATGGGCAACAATGCTTGACCCATGCGCTAAGCTCACCTCGTGTTACATGTGCTTAGCTCATATTGAGCACAACGAACATGCCTTGTTTTCGAGCGTCAAATGCCTCGTTTTGCGTGCCACATTTTTCACTGTTGAGCCTGCCTCGATTTACGTGACAAATCTCGACTCATTTGTGTGCCAGAATTTTGCCTCGTTTTCAGCGACAGAAATGTGTTCATAGAGCCCTCCTCGTTTTGCATGCAAGAAGCTTGTCTTGCTTTGTGTGTGAGAAGCTTATCTTGCTTCGTGTGCGCTAAGATCGTATCGTTTTACATACAAGTACACTATTAGGTGAATAGCAGTGTGGCTAATAATTTTCTTGGAACGGTGAAAATAGTAACCTTTGGCAGGCTTGTTCGTGCGTGCCTTTCTCATGCCTTTTCCAAGCTTTGGCATGACATGTTTATTTGAGCCTTGCCTTTGTCACATCTAACTTTCATAAAAATGTAAAACCGCCTGTAAAGGCACAACGAATGGAAGGCACTAACAGTTGTCTGATTCCATGTATGACAAAATCATGACAATCCTTACAAAAGCACAATACTTTTAAAGCATGCGAGATCATGATATGCCTGGGTTTAGCGGAAAAAAGCAAAAAACAAAAAGGCAAAAAAATTGAAGTGTAATTCTTACTTTAATGATGACGTGGTTCATTGACTAAATGATGGTTGTGCACCCGTGTAGTATCGATCTTTTCCTATTCCAATGTATTTATTTGTTTTCTGATTTATTTGTTTTTTGCTTCTTGAGTTTTTTTTTCTTACGTTACTTTGTTTGAGTATCTACTATTATATTTAAATATCTTTAAATTTAAATTTTAAATCGTTAATTTCAAGTGTTTAAATATTAATTATAATAAATTTTGCACAATTTTTTTTTTTTTAAAATGAATATGATAGTTTGTTGTTATGGTAAAAGAAATAAAAAAAAATTAACAAAAAGAAAAACAAAACTTGAAAGGGGCAGATCGGTATGAAGATAGCGACTAGTAAAAGGTGTTGACGCTACCTCGCTAGTGACTACTCTTGTGGACAGTCGATAAAAAAAATACCGATCGTGTCTTTTTCTATTTTTTTAATTTTTTGCTTTGTTCTTTCTTCAATGATTTTTTTCTTCCTACATTACTTTATTTAGATTCAAATAACTTTAGATCTAGATTTATATCCTTGTTTTCAAGTGTTTTGACATGGATTATAAGAAAATTTTAATTAAAATATATTTTATAGAACATCAAGATGATAGTTTGGTGTTATAGTAAGTGAAAAAAAATTTAACAAAAATAAACATAAAATAAATAAAATTAATGGTTTAGGTGCAAGGAAAGTAACTCCCTGAGTTCGGCACGTTTCAGTACCCAATACACTTAAACTGTTTTTTGCTAGCCTCATTGCCGCGAAGAAAATTTTCTTTTTAATAAGGGTTATTATGTTAAAAGTGACAACTTTAGTGTGAATTATGTCATAACGGCTTATAAATGCCCCATCCTCGGCTACAATGCTTAGTCCAGCCAACCATGGTTGACCCTTAGTTGAGATTAAAATTGAACCTACCCCTATTAATAGCGGCCCATAAATGCCTCCGTGAGATTAAAACTAAACCCTACCCCTATAAATGGCCTACTCTTGATAGCTATGGTTCATATGGCAAGCCATGGTTGACGTGGGTTTAAAACTAAACCCTACCCCTTATAAATGCCTTACCCCCAACACTAATGGTTCGTACAAGCAACAATGGTTGATATGTGAAACTAAAACTAAACCTACACATATTGATAGCGGCTTATATATGCTCCACCTCCGGCACCAATGCTTCATGGAAACAACAATTGTTAACCCGTGCGCCAAGCCCGCCTCGTTTTACATACGCTCGGGCATGCTTTGTTTTGCGTCTGTTGGACCTGCCTCATTTTGTGTGCCTTATTTTTCGTGCGCCGGCCGCCTCATTTTGTATGCCACATTTCCACCTTCACCTAAATATTTTTATGATATCAGAAGACTCTGCATGGTTGCGAAAACGACCTGAATCCACAATGTTTGTGGCGAAACTTTTCCCATCCATCGTCATGTAATCAATACCGTGTTCATAAGGATGGTGAAATCCAAGAAATACGAACACTATATGGATGCCAAAAAACAATATGAAGAGACAACATATTTTTTGAGTAATGCCACAGTTATCACATTGTGTATATCATATTTGTACTATTTCTTTAAGAACAGGCGTGATGAGAATGAGTCTCACATTGTTAGGATGATGGACCTTTCATAGGCTTATAAGTAAATTGGGCTACTCTCTATATTGCTAATTAATTTTATAGCGATTGTGTTTCTTCATCACAAGCATATTTCATCATGGGATAGTTTGCATAGAGGGGCAAGATTAGGTGATACTGAGATATGTACATACGACACAAACCATAAGAAAAGTAGGTAGTGATGGGGAGAGTCATAAATTTGCAAAGAGTAACATATAATTCGTTTGTAATGCTGTATGAATTAGACAAAAAGGTGGCATAATTGGCATCAATTTATGAACAGCCACTTCAACCATTCCTATATAAGTCACTTGGTTTCTTTATCACTCATATTCACGCCGTGTAAATAGAGTATGAGATACAGAGTTAATTAGAACGTATTGAACAGAGAGTACTACTGACACACCCCGACCCGAAAGTGGGGCGTGCTGGCCGTCACGTGAGCGTGACGTAACCATGTGCACAGTGTGGAAGCAAGATTAATAGGAAATATGAACGAATTAAAACCAGGCCACTAGCAACCTAAAAGATAGTGTGCTAGAGTAAGAATTATAGTGCTTATACAAAACCAGAGCATACTAAGTCAAATGCAGTCAAGCAGGAATAATAAGTTCAAATAACACCAAAAGGGTGTCCTACATAAATGAATTCTATGAGAACGTCTGATGAGATCCTCGTATGCCACCAACGAACACTAGCTACCTAGAACCTGGAGAGGCGAAAAACAAAGTTGAGTAGGTCAGCAAAACAAATCTTTTCAAAATCATTCTTTTCTCAAAAGTTGTAACCCCTCTCTGTAAAACCTGTATAATTTCCCAGAAATAAAGTATATACTTATATATATAAATCTTGAAATCATGCTGGAAATATGTATGTATGCCATGCCAAAGTATCATAACTGAAAGCCCAAATTATAACTCTGTGGATGTGATCAAGTGCCAGATAATCAACTTAGCCATCGGCTGTATATAGCTCATAATAATCTCATCATAACATATAGCTTATAATCACTAAATCATATCGTATATCCTGCACACAAATCAATACCACCCCGAGTGGTTTGCACAACATCACTGAATGTATAATAATATGCTCTAGTGCTACAATCACGTGAAGACTGTGCGAAGGATTCGCGGGTCACCTACGAGTCGAACCCACTTATAGTGGTCTATACGACAGGACTGTGCACCTAACTTGGATCCAAGGCGAGCATGCGGTGCGAAAGGTGAACATCATGTGAAAAACTATGCCCTTAACTCTGGGCGGGAGCATTAATATCAAGGTGCAAGTGTATGAGCTCTCACACATCTCATCATTCACATCACATCATTTCATTCTCATTATAGCTCGTAAATAAATTTACCTGACACTTACCTGTGTGTCTGCAGCACCATAATAATTATATGCAATCACTAATGCTTATATAAAATAAATAGATACTTTGCATGGCGAAAACATATAATCATTTAAGTTCATTTTCTGGGAAAAATAGCAGTATATAGGTATATACGAAAAAAAACTGCCCACTCACTGGTAAGTAGCCGGGTCGTAGCCCCCATGCCTAGCCTAGCTACGATCGTCCTCGAGATATGTCTCACCTATATGAGAAATTACTGAAATAACGTTATTTAAGCACATAAACGAAACTTCAGAAACAACTTCTCATACAAAGCTCAATTTTGGTATTTGAATATACCAATGTGACCTACACGACGTCACAAACCCATACAAATTTTTAGAATAATTTTCCATGGTCCCATCCGCCCCCACACGCGTCATCTCCCACCTCCAGACGCCGGACTGGTTTCGCCGGTGACCACTGTGTCGCCGAATTTCTGGGGAATTTTTAAAACTTCCTAACTCACTCATTTCTGCACCATTTTCAACGCTCTTTACATCAAAATGAAGATCTCGACAAGACGAACAAAACCATACCTACCTTGACCCTTAACTTGTCGGAGATTCACCAGAAAATGCCTCGATAATTTCAGCCAAAATTCAAATCCTCTAATCTCGTTGCTCTGACGTCCAAAAACTTCCAACGAAGCACTCTGAGCCTCCTAAGAACCTCCTTAAGCTCCCTATGAGCTTAAAAACTCCTAAAAATCACCCTCTAATTAGTGCGTGAACAATGACCAAAACGGGGGTTAATGGTTCGACGTGAAATCGAGGGAGTTCACACCTGAAATTTGTACCTCTGAACTCACCACGCCACGAGGAACACGATGGTGCCCTCAAACTCCTCGATTTGTAAGGTTTAGTGAAAGTCTGAGAGTAGAGAGAGAAGGACACGGGAGTGAGAGAAAGGATGTGTTTGTGTGGTCTAAATCTCATCCACCAATCAAAAGCAATAATTTCAATAGTTCTCATTGGTCCCAATATATTAGGAAATTATGTAATTGGACCAATACATTAACTCAAAATGCAAATACGTACTCAACGCTCGATGGTGAATCCGTCAGTTCACATTATCGATATGAAAAATCCAGGACGGGCTATCACAACTACCCTGTACTCCATGTTCTTTCGTTGTTGTTCAACTTTGAGTCGTGTTTTGAGAGTACATAATATATAAAGTTTGTCATTGTCCGAAGATTGAAGTGCTTCGACTTCGGATTATAGATTGTTGAATCTTGAGAGACGGATGCCTACCGAACTACAAACACAAGAGTAGACGCGAAATTCTATCTTTAGGACATTGCATTTATGCAAGCTTCAATCTTCAAGTATGTTAGTATTTCTTACTTTCTCTGTCGTTTACATTGATTTTAGGGAGTTTTAACGAAACACTCTTGTACTGTTCACTTTTAACGAAAAACCACATTTTAACCTTTTCCTGGTACTATTCACTATTATTTGTCATTTTTCATTAAAACTAAAGTTTTTTTTGGACTTTTCGTCAGTTTTTCTTTGATTTTATACACACATTGCTATAGGATGTTTGGTTTTTTATTTTTATGATTTATTATTAGAATTTATATTGTAATTTTCATACTTCCTAATATTGCTCCAACAAATTCCACAATTGAAAACTTTACATACAAGATTGTGCAAACTAAGCACGATGATATGACTTAGGACCAGGATTATCTCTGGATTCTTCTTTGCGGATCCCGAGATCAATTCATCATAATCGTCACCACCAATCATGCAGTAAAAAATAATTTTGAATTTTTTTATCCGTATTAGTTTGCACACACAAGTCACGATCCTGTTTCTCTCTTTCATCTCTCTAGTGGCCTTCCCCGTCCACCACACACCGGAAACACCTCTAATATCGCCTCCAACACGACTTTGCCAGATCGACATGTGGGAATCCTTAACAGGAGAGAAAACTAAGGAAAATTTTTCCTAAAATATTAAAGAGGAATGAAAAGAGCGTCCGAGAGATGTTGAAGGAAATGGGTGGAAGAAACAAATGAGATTTTTTCTCTTCTTTGTACGGCTACTATTTGACAATGTTGACTATAAAAACCTCATTCCTCATCCTCTCAAATCATTCATTCAGAGAAGATGAACCGTTTATAGAGAATCCAAACAAATCCTCATTTGGAGAAAAAGGTTATAGAGTTTGAGAGAAAACAAAGCCTCACTTGTACGTGAGTGAGAAATCCTCTTGAGAGAAAACCAAAGGTTTAACTTGGCTCCTATTAATTGTAATATTTCCTAATACAAAAACCACTCAATCGAAATTTGACATGAAAGCCAATAAAAATTTCGAGAATGCACTACTTAAAAGAAGGAGGGGGATTGTCCACCCTCCCACTTCTAGGGCTGGAAAAAAATCCCAAAAATCCCAAACCAAACCAAAAAATTCCCGAAACCAAACCGAAAAAATCCCAAACCAAAATTCCCGAAAATTTCGGTACCAAATACCGAACCGATCCCGAAATTTTGGTACTGGAATCGGTCTCAAGTTTTTGGGATTTCGGTAATCCCAAACCAAACTAAAAAAAATATATTTTTTATTTAATTTTCAAATACCTTTTAGACTCCCCCACTGCTCTTCAACAATTAACTGTATGCAAAAATCTCTTTCATTTTTTTGCTTTCATTTTGTTAAATAGCAAATTCTCTTTACTACAATGACCAATGAGTCATCCTAGTAATACATCAATTCTCTTTACTACAAAATAACTTGCTTACATGAGCACTTAAAGTGTAATTAGTTGCTGCCATACTTTAGAAATTGTTTATGCATTCTCATATCTTTGTTTTGTTTAGTTTGGTGAAGTTCTAGTATTATTGATTAATATGGTTTCACAATTTAGACACTAACATTTAGATGTTACTTACTTTCAGGTTTTTAAAAGCAAGGAAGTTTGATGTTGAAAAAGCCAACCATATGTGAGCTGATATGCTTCAATGGAGAAATGACTATAGTGCCGACACTATCATGGAGATAACTACGGCTGATAAAATTTGTTTGATTATGCATACTTTTTAATTCTCTTTTAATTTACCATGATGTTTCTTTCAGGATAGTACATGCAAGTTATTATAGCCCAAAAACCGAAAAGCCCAAAAGCCCAAAAAAAAGACGAAAAAGCCCAAAAGCCCAAAATTATTTTGGGATTCCCGATTGGTCCCGAAATCCAGAAACTATTTTGGAATTCCCAAAATTTGGGATTCCCGAAAATTTGGTTTGGGATCGGTATTGAAATTGGAATTCCCGAAAATTTTGGTTTGGAAATCGGGACAAGGATTTCGGTATGAGATCCCATACCGAACCACCCCTACTTCTCATCCCCTTTTATCCTCTCCTATTTGTGCGATCACAGTTAAGTCACGTCAACATTTTATATTCTTATTGCCTTTTATCTTATTATCTCTATAAAAATATCAATATAAAATGTTGACGTGACTTAATTGTGACTGCACAAATAGGAGATGATGGGAAGTGGGAGGGCATACATTCCCCATCCTTAAAAGAAAAGTATACAAATTTCAAGAACCTACCATATTAGTGAACGCAATGCCCTTCCTACCTATTAACACAATCAATTAAAAAAGTAAGCAAGCATTCAATTAAACCAAGAAGCAAAAATTCAAAGGGTAATTTCATCGAAATCCGGTAATAGTATTTACTTTCACTTGGACATCCCACCACAACAACAAAATCTCATCTTGAAAACCCATCTTACATTACATACTTTCCCCACTAGAACTATAATCACAAGCTGGCTTCTGTACCCATCTTAGATTACAAACTTTCCCCCAATAGAATTATAATCACAAGTTAGCTCTTGTTTTGGTGCTATGTTCTTCTTGGAAATCAACACCATGTGTGGCATCCTCGAGTCATCATGATCATAAAGGATAGCTTGGAAAAACAGATTAGGAGAGCTACTATGATTGACAAATCTTCCAACGTTCCCATGTTGCGCGGAACTAATAGCAAAGTCGTCATTATCTTGAAGAATTTCTCCTGCATACTCGCATACAAAACTTCCCTCTTGAATATACGAGTGTGATCTAACACCCCATCCTTTTGATTTAGTCCTGAAAATTTCAAGTCTAAAACGTATGCCATGTTGACTCACTCTGTTTTTGCAAGAAGAAGGGCACTTACACAAAGGACCACATTCATACACAAGGGCATTCTTGTTCGTTCGACGTCCATTGTTATCATACGGCAAAACCCCTCCGTTCTTCATTACACAAGAACATGGGCTAGATGAGGAGCATCCATCAAGGCAAACACAACCCCTTTGTGTGACAGCCTTGAAGAAATTTGGATAAATGATATTGCAAGTGTAATTGAAAAATGGAGTACTCTCATCATCTATTTCATTGACCATACGAATAGGCAACCTCTCTTTCCCTTCGGAGATATCATTTTTATAAACACCACCCCTCGAAACTATTGGCCTCTTCGACTTGTCCAAAACTTTTCCCAATGTGAGTCGCGGTTGCCCCGAACACCTTCTCAATGAGAACTTAAAGACCATTTTACCAAATTTTTCTCTTTCTTGCCAAAATTCAACCACTTTGTAGAGACCATCATAAACATATGTCGTGGAAGATTTGCTCTTAGTACCCCCCTCTAAACATTTATGAATTACCCTTACAGGAGTTCCTTCTTCAATGCTATTCTTTAGTGCAAGGTTTCCACGTTCAAGTTTTTGATCCTTTGGTTCTTCACCCTTGATCATCGAATTTCCACCTTCACCTAAATATATCAAAATATCAGAAGACTCTACATGGTTGCCATAACGCCCTGAATCCACAATGCTTGTGGCCACACTTTTCCCATCCTTCGTCATGTAATCAATACCATTTTGATAAGGATGATGAAGGCCAACAACAACTAGTTGAGTCCTGTATTGAAACTCATCGCCAACTTCAACTCCTAGAATGGGTCCTAATTGTTTCCTTGTGTTAACACACTTTCCTTGCTCTTTAAGACGCATTACGACTTCCATATGAATCTTACAACCAACATTTTTGTTGGACTGTTTAGCGTATTCTTGCGAAAGCTTGGTCAATAGCTCTTGATATGCACCCAAAACCTCCTTTACCTTGCAACGCCTGGCTACATGTTCGTCATCCATGCCATCAACACTCAACTCATGATTAATAACATCCTTCTTGAGCTTCGCTTCCTTGGCCAATAAAGATGAGCTCCTATCATTTGCATGTTTGTTGCAATCACCACCTGTTGCTGATTTGCACTCAGGAATAACATTAGCATCTGGACAATTGATTCTCAAAGAAGAAGACACCACGCTTCCACAACCTTGGGGAAAATCCCGCTCAATGGGAATACTTCTAAAAATATTCAGAGGTGAGAGGCAATTGTCCACTGGTATGTTCATAACACTAGAAGACTGAGAAAACAGCCCATACACCTTATCATTCTTCTCCGTATGGCCAACAATATTTGATGATTGGCCTATGACTCCATGATCTTCACGCTTGCTTGGTTGCACCCGAGCATCAAATAATCCACATCCTATCGGGAATTCTCGAACAGCATCAACTCTTGGCCTCTTTATGGTGTAAGGAAAGCGATCGATATTCCTTTTCTCAGTCGTTTCCAGCGTAGACATACTGAGTACCAACGTCTGTACCAAAAGATTTCCAAGAAAACCTATACACAACGTATAAAGTAGGAGCTGACAATATATTAACCAGATACAACAGCCATGGTAACTTATTTCATGTGCAAGAGATAGAGAATGTACTTAATCAACACAATCTGCATAATGTTTAGTTCATATTTTAAATTAGAAAAAATAAATAAATAAATAAACAAAGAACGCTGATAATTTTAACACAACAATACTAAATTAGCACAAACGCTATTTAGTTCAAAAAATATTACAGTAAATATGAAATTTAATAAATATAAACAACGATGACCACCCACCCCTCAGATCAAACTCAAGAACCAAAAGAAAAAAAAATTCTCAAGAACCAAAATACCCATAAAAAAAAAGAACCCAAATACCCTAATTAATAACCATCGGTTGGATTTCTTAAAATTCAAACCGAATTAGGTACTCAACACTTAGAGCTCGTCTGAAAGCTCTTTTAAAATGACTGAAAGCGCTTATATGTACTTTTTGGTGCTTTTGAAAACTCAAAATCAATTTCACCAAAAGGCTTTCAATCATTTTAAAAATACTTTCAAATAAACCCTTGAAAATTTAAAGGGAAAAAAAATACTGATTTTGGTTTAAAAGAAATCAAACAGATAACAGATATGTAAAAAATGGGGAATAAAGTAAGTGTTTGAATGCGAGTAACTGGTTTATTATTCAAATTTAAAAAAAAAAATCTGAGATAAACTTTGAAGAATGCAATTAATCACAAACGTTTCTTCTATTAGCAATCATCACAAACGCCGACAGCAGAAGAAAACAATATATTTCTCAACGCAACAATATAAATTCAGAAAAAAAAGGAAGAAATTAATGGTACAAATATAAGTTGGAAAGAGTACAAAGCAAGAAATAATGAAGAGAAAATACCTGGAAGGCAGTCAAAGAGCAGAAGAAGTAGGATTGCAGTCGCACCGCCCACTGTCGCTGTCCGATTCCTATTCGGTTTGGTGTTCTTGATAGACCCAGAAATCTCAATGCTCGGGTTATATAGACAGAGAGAGAGAGTGGGTGTCCTAGTCTCTAGCGTATCGACTCTTTATTTATTATTAATTTCACTTACCGTACTACCCGAGTCGCCAGAGTCACGACTACTAGATCATCTTCATCTATAACTTAATTTTTTAGCTTAAAAATTTAGATTTTAACTCAAAAATAATTTTTTTTGTAACACACTCCGACCTGGAATGTTCACTGGACTCCGAAGTCAGGCTGTGCTGACCGATACCTGGAAGGTAACGAAACCATAAATGTGGTGACGTAGAAAATGTGAATAAATTTAAACTTAAAAATGCCTAAATACCAGAGTGTGCTAGTGAGCGGGAGCGAACCCATCTCACACGTGACTTCAGAACATAAGTATAGTATAGTAGATCGGGTAAGAGGTTATACTCTCAGAAGTAGCCACTAATCCTGAGATTTGCCAAGAAAATGAACCTTAAGTGTCACTACAAGGCGGTCAACACCAAACGACGTATGTGCCTCAAAGGGCATTTCGTAAACTCAGTTATTAAAATTATAAAAATTATAATTTTTAGAGACAGGTTGTTATATTTTGCTTCAATTAGTTTGTGTTAAAATTTAGGAAAACTAACGAAAAGTCACTTTTAAAGGTAAAGTGAATAGTGATAGTTAAAGGTAAAAAAATGATTTTTCGTTAAAAGTAAACAGTACCGGGGTGTTTTATTAAACCTCTCTTAAAATTTTAGCATTAGATTATTAAAGAATAAATTTAGACTAATTTTTTACTTAAAATAACTATTTTAAAAGAAAAAAATTATGTACACTATCATAATTTAATTTTATGAATATTTTAACATAATAATATTTAGATTTCGACAAATATTGAAAAATCACTAACCGACACCATGAAACTCGTGAAACACTATGAAAAAAATATGAAACACATAAAAGATTTATTTTAATTACTTTAGCCGTTGGATTTAAATTTGGATCGTTAGAATATATATATATATATATATATATATATATATATATATATATATATATGATGGGCCAACCCTACTAACCCTGGGTGAATCCTGGACTAAAGTTGGCCCAGAAATGAGTTTTGAGTTTTAACTCATATTTGCCCCAAGAGGTGGAGTAAGTTGGAGTAAGTTTAGAATATAAAATTTGAGTTTTATTCAAAGGGTTGGAGTAGATCTTAGACTTTTTGTTGAAATTTTATATGACGCTTCGGCCGTCATGGAATTTTTAAATTGTTAGATATTTGTTTAAAATTTTAGTTTTTAAAATGATTTTTATACTACATATCATTTAATACAATGAATGTTTTAGCTGATATATTTGATTTTCACTGTTTAACCTTTTTTTTTTAATTTTAATATCGGCCATCATTTTTTCGTATCATATAAAATTACGAAGTGTTAAAAATTTTTATAGAGTATCTGATATTCCACTATAGGGCTGGCTACAAAAAACTGAATTAAATTTCCGTAAAGGGAAAAAATAATCAAAACTGAACCCGATTGATTGTTTTACCGAAAATCGGGAAAACTTAAAAAAAAAAGGGTATTCGATTGATTCAAGTAAACCGATTTTTGCATGTTCTCCGCCTGTCGCCGCAAATCTAGCGCCCCAAGAAGCTAGCCATTTCTCCAAATCCGACGCCATCCGAATCACCATATTTTTTTTTTTTTTTCTGATTGCTGTGTGACTCTTTTTGAGTAAACGTCGGTCTTTTTCATTGAATTTGTGCCACCCTCTTCAATGCCACCGGCTTAAGAAAATAGTCCTCTTTTGTCATGGAAAAAGACAGTAGACCTTGACTAGGAAAGAAAAACCAAGAGCCTAGGGGACCACAAAATCACAATATTTATTAGATGTCAACCAAAACCAAGAATAAAATGGACCCGCAACATTCCCACTAACCCATTTTGGATATAAGTCTTTTCCCATACTTAGCACTACATATTCTTTACGTTTCTCACTTCCCGTTGGTTTAGGTAAAGTATTCCATTCCTCGTTGGAAAGCAATTTACACATAAAGAGAACATTGCTACATGACGTTGCGATCTAATAATTTAGTGTTATGCAAAGGAAAATGACTTATTTGAACATGTTTATTGTTGTTAATGGGTCTCTTTTCAATAAATAATGACATATGTAAGTTTTAACACACGATCTTGTATTATTAAATCGAAGTGCTACGTTGTGCATGATAAGAGAAAACCTTGTACCAAACCGAACACTAATTTCGATATGGGTAGGTCCAGAGTTCTTTTTTTTTCCGATTTTTTTTTCTTTTTTTTCGTTTTTTTTCTTTTCCAGTCATCCAAATCACCCTTGACACACCCCGACCCGAAAGTGTGACGTAACCATGTGCACAGTGCGGAAGCGAGATTCATAAGAAGAATACGAACGAATTAAAACTAGGCCAGTAGCAACCTAAGAAGATAGCGCGCTAGAGTGCGAAGTTATAGTGCTTATACAAATTCAAAGCATACGAAGTCAATGCAGTCAAGCATGAAATAATAAATTCGAATAACCCCAAAGGGTGTCCTACATGAAGAGACGTCTGTTAGAACTGCCGAATGATCCTCGTTAGCCACCAACGATACTCTAGCTACCTAGAACCTGGAGCGAAAAACAAAGTTGAGTGGGTCAGCAAAACAATTCTTTTCAAAATCATTATTTTCTCAAAAGTATAACCCTTCTCCGTAAAACCTGTATAGTTTCTCAGAATCAAAGTATATACTCGTATATAAGTAAATCTCGAAATCATGTTAGAAATATGAATGTATGTCATGCCAAAGTATCACAACTGAAATCTAAATCATAACTTTGTGGATGTGATTAAATGTCAGGTAATCATCTCGGCCCTTGGCCGTATATAAAACTCATAATCACTCTCAATAATCAACTCAGCCCTCGGCTGTATAAATAGCTCATAATCAACTCATCATGTCATGTATATCAATCCTGCACACAATCAATACCACCTCTAGTGGTCTACACATCATCACCAAATATAGAATAAGTATGCCCTAGTGCTACAATCACGTGAAGACTGTGCGAAGGATTCGCGGGTCACCTATGAGTCGAACCCACTTATAGTGGTCTATGCGACAGGATTGTGCACCTAACTTGGATCCAAGGCGAGCATGCAGTGCGGGAGGTGAACATCACGTGAAAGACTGTGCCCCTAACTTTAGGCGGGAGCACTAATATCTAGGTGCAGGTGTATGAGCTCTAATCACATCGCATCATTCATTCTCATTCTCATTATAACCATTATATAACCTTACCTGACACTTATCTGTGCGTCCGCAGCACCATCATATATATATGCAATCACTAATGCATCATTTTAAATAAATAAATACTTTGCATGGCATTTCAAAACGTATAATCGTTTAAGTTCATTTTCTGGGAAAAATAGTAGTATATAGGTATATACAGAAAAACAACTGCCCACTCACTGATAAGTAGCCGGGTCGTAGCCCCCACGCCTAGCCTGGCTACGATCGTCCTCGGGATACGTCTCACCTATATGAGAATTTACTGAAATAACGTTATTTAAGCACATATATGGAACTACGGAAATAACTTCTCATACATAGCTCAATTTTGGTATTCGAATATACCAACATGACCTACTCGACGTCATGAACATTGTGATATTTTTAGAAAAATTTTCTATGGCTGCACGCGCCCCCACGCGCGTCATCCCTTTCCTCCAGTCGCCGGACTGGTTTTGCCGGCGACCACTGTGTCGCAGGTTTCTGGGTTAGTTTTCAAAATGCCATACTCACTCATTTCTTCACCATTTTCAACGTTCTTTATATCAAAATGAAGATCTCGACAAGACGAACAAAACCATACCTGCCTCGACCCCTAACTCGCCGGAGCTTCGTCGGAAAACACCTCGATAATTCCGGCCAAAATTCAAAACTTTCGTTCTCGTTGCTCCAATGTCCAAAATTCTCAAATGAAGTACTCCGAGCCTCCTTAGAACCTCCTTAAGCTTCCTATAAGCTTAAAAACTCCTAAAAATCACCCAAAATTTATTGCATGAACAGTGATAAATCTCGGAGCTTGAGATTTCGACGTGAAAACGAATGCTACCTTACCTGAAATTGGTGTATTTGGACTCGTGGTGATGAGATAAAGCCAATGGTGGTCTTGGTTTCCTCGATCTGTTGAGTTTGAGGGGTCTTTGGGTGTCCGTATGATAAGGAGAAGAGAGAGGGTGAGCTCGAGAGATAGAGAGAGAGAGTGAGTCTGAGAGTTTGAGAGACTGAGAGAGGGACACGGGAGTGAGGTGAGAGAGGGATGAGTTGTGTAGTCTAAATCCCATCCACCAATCCAAAACAATTATTTCAATAGTTCTCATAGGTTCCAATAATTTAGGGTGTCAAATAATTGCCCAAAACATAACCAATGTACCATAAACACTCGTCACTCAAGGGTATATAAGTCAATTCACATTATCGAGAATTAGAAATTCGGGACGGGCTGTCACAACCCTCTTCAATGCCACCATCTATAGAAAATAGTTTATAGACTTTTTGTCATTCATAATTTTACGTTAATTATCGTACTAACATTATAATATATTGTGTCAAAAACTTGAAGGAAGAAATAGCCAAAATCTCACTTTTAAAAGAGTTATTCTTAGCATTTCTCTTAAAATGAATATTTGACCTTGACCCTTACAAAATCCTATTAACATATTTTGAGTACGTCTTATTGTACACAAAATATGTTTCACACTTCTCATTGGTTTCAGTAAAGTATTCCTTTCTTTGTTGAAAGCAATTTACATGGAAAGACAATCTCGATGTCACAATGTTGTGATCTAATAATTTAAATGTTATGTAAAGGAAAATGACTTATTTGAATGGGTTCACGACCACTATTAGTCCTTTTTTTTAATAAACAATAACATGTATAAATTTTTAACACATGACATTGTATTATTAGATTGAAACATCACGTGTAAGTTGTTCTAGTGGCGGATGCACTAAGGGGCAAGGGGGGTCAGCTGACCCCCCGAACTTCAGTGAACGTCTATGGACATCTTAGGTGCTGACCCTCCGAACTTCGGTGAATGTCCATGGATGACTTGGGTGCTGCCCCTTTAAAGGTTGGAGTTGCCATTCATATATGTCATTCAACTACTTGATAAAATGCATTAGAGAGGTGTTGCCCCTTTATAGTCTAGTCCTAATATTATTTACCTCTGGCTTGTTTGTTGGTTGTGATTACAATTGTTGGCAGAAAAAAGAAGAAGAACAAAGTATAAAACTATCCAAAAATGCAAAGTAAATGAAATGGTGATCTCAGAGAATAACAAAGCATCATCATTCTTGGACAAACATATTAATGGAATGCAATGATATCAAACATTGTTAGTGTATTCAAGATAAGTGTGTTTCTTTGTTAAGCGTTCATATGGGAGTAGCCTTGGAACATGTTAGTTACCCACGCAAATGAGGCATTAACAGGTGTGCAATATGCCTTTCCAAATGACTTCAGGCCTACCAAGACTCAATGAAATGACAATATGCATGCTATTCTTACTGACCCTCCTAATATTATTTTCTGGATCCGCCACTGAGTTGTTCTCTATGATAAGAGACGCACAGTAAGGGTGAACATAGTTAGGATATAGAAATTAGTTAGTTGTTCTCCATGTAAATCCTTCTCGTTTCATTGGGTTAGAAATTAGTGAGCATAACAAATGTGTAGAAGGTGAGAATTTGACACAAAAAGGCCCCTCATAAAATTTTACTTCCTTAAAACTTGCACTAAACCTTTCCTCATAACCGAAGACAAAAAAAAAAAAAAAAACCAGTAAATTAATTTCTCAACACGAAAATCCGTAATAATTTTGTTTTTCTTCATCAACATGGAATGTGTCCTTCGTTGTTAGAGAAAATTTACTTAAAAGGATGAAGTAGGGGTGGGCAAACAGGTTGAGGACCTACAGGTCGGGACTAGTAGTCATGGTTTGAAGTGAGTACCAAGTGGGTTTGATTTTTTTTAGAAAAGAAACGAGGCAGGGCTGGACGGGGTAGTGGTATTCATTGTGTGGGGCGGGGAAATGAGATGTTTCATTCACCCTCTCACAGGTAACCTCCCACGACTGTTTTTTTTATTTTATTTTTAAACGATAACTTTTATTAAATTAGATGTTAGATTAGTTACTGACAGAGTTTGAACTCACGCTGTTATGCAATGACTCAACACATTTTCACCTTGACCCTTTGCTCATATCCTTTTTTTCCACTTCCTCCACGATTTCATTCCATTCTTTTTCATTGACTACCAAATGTGAAAAACAAAACTTAATCCTAACACCCAGGACACATCTGAGACTCAACTCTAACTTTCGGTCTGTGACAAAGGAAAGGAGAAATATGTTCCATGGAAGTTTCACATCGAACAGTTCCGCACAAAAGGTCCGAATTTGGAAATAGTCGTGCTTTTTAAAAAAATTTAAATTTCTAATGTGTTTTTTTTAACAAATAATAACATAATGATTAAATTGTTAGTTAAAAGGAGATGGAAAATCGGCGATTATCGAATTCATACAAATGAGGGCATAAACATAATTGTTTTTCATCGTAAAACATCATATGCTTTAAATTTTGGGAATTATATTATTTATTTTAATAAAAAATTATTTTTTTATATTAAAAAATCAATTATAATACTATTAACTTTATTATTTACTTTACATCTCTACCTTAAAACTTAAAATTTTCTATTAATTTTCTTTAAACTTTATGTTGGATGTATGTTACTATCTGGACAGAGATGTTAGTGCAACAAAAGTCAGGATTTCATGTTCTTCCACTCCCTCCAATATGCAGAAATCCTAAGCTCTAAATTCCCCAATTTTTTCTCATTCAATTGGTTCAGGAGGTTGCGTGCCCCCAAAGTTTAATGTTAAGCTCTAATTGATTGCGAAATTGGGAGGCAAAGGCAAAGGGAAAATCGATGGGGAACAAGATCGCTCGAACGACGCAAGTGTCGGCGTCGGAGTACTACCTCCACGAACTGCCGTCGTCCTACAACCTGGTCCTGAAGGAGGTTCTAGGGCGGAGCCGCTTCTTCAAGTCGATTGAGTGCAAGCACGACGAGGGTTTGGTCCTCGTCAAGGTCTATTTCAAGCGCGGCGACTCCATTGATCTCCGCGAATACGAGCGCCGTCTCTTCCACATCAAGGACACCTTCCGTGCTATCGATCACCCTCATGTTTGGCCCTTCCAGGTCCTTTTCCCATTTCTTCTACTTTTGATTAGCATAAACAGGATTAGTCAACTTTCAATTAGTTTAATTTACGTATTACTATAGCATATGAGTTTAATTAATGCTAAAACTCCTGGGTTTTGCTTGTAAGCTGATGTTTCCAAGTGGGTCTAAGTTGTTTTGATGTTTCTGAGTAGTATCATATCAAACTTTGATGTTTCCAAGTTTATAAAGAAGCAAACTTTTGAGTATTTGGTGCCCACCCGATGTCTTGTTCTTGCAGTTTTGGCAAGAGACAGATAAAGCAGCTTATCTCTTGAGGCAATTCTTCTTCAACAATCTGCATGACCGATTAAGCACACGCCCTTTTCTCAGTCTAATCGAGAAGAAATGGTTGGCTTTTCAGGTCTCTCTTTCTCACCCGCCCTGTCTGTCTTCCCTGATTTTTAAGTTTGTACTGTTTGTAGTTCTGCTGAGCGTTTTGTTTTGTGGTGGTTGGTGCAGTTACTTCTTGCTCTGAAGCAGTGCCACGACAAAGGAATATGTCATGGTCAGTTCAGTTTAGTTCTGAAACTTCACCAGTGTTATCTTGTCAATGTCATGGTAATGTTATTGGTTTTCTATTTTTTGTTGTATTAGGTGATATCAAATGTGAGAATGTATTGGTGACTTCTTGGAATTGGCTTTACCTTGCTGACTTCGCATCTTTCAAACCCACCTACATACCATATGACGATCCTTCTGATTTCTCTTTTTTCTTTGACACTGGAGGAAGAAGGCTTTGTTATCTTGCTCCCGAGGTTTGCTTTTCTATCTCTCTTCTGCGTTCGCTTTCTTTCCATTTCTCTACCGAGGAGGTGCCCACTTTTATACATTCTCTCTCTCTCTCTCTCTCTCTCTCTCTCTCTCTCTCTCTCTCTCTCTCTCTCTCTCTCTCTCTCTCTCTCTCTCTCTCTCTTTTTAAATAATTTTTTATTTTGTAAGCGTTTATGTAAGTATATGCATACATCATGAACATATATGCTCATAAAAGGGATACCACTTGCAGTCATAAGATCCGGCTTGATCGGAGTGGGTTTGTGAATTTGATAATGTGGCTGCTATCCTGGAGCAAAATTTGAGCAATTATACAAATTCCAATGCTTACGAATCGTAGTGAAATGTATTTATTAGCACCGGGCTATAGTTTATGTCACTCACTTGGCCATTTATCACATCTTGTTATGCATCTAAATATACTAAATTTATTGAATAGCTTTTTTCTGAGTCTTTCAGGAATCAGCTTAGAAGTTTGACTGCTAATTTAAAGAAAGATCTTACTAACCAGTCATGATGTATACTTTCGTTAATAACACGGTTACATTATTAAGTTTCTTCAAATGCCTTCATTTTTCAGAGATTTTATGAGCATGGAGGTGAGATGCAGGTTGCACAAGATGCACCATTAAGGCCATCTATGGACATATTTGCTGTAGGGTGAGCTTTTGTGATGTTAGGATCTCTCTTTTCAGAGCATGACACTTTCATTTTTATGTCAAATTTGAAGTTGAAATCTCAGATATAGAATGATAATGATATATGTCAACTTAACCCTTGCATTGTCAAAGCCCGAACAAAAATGTGCTCATGCTTAATCATCACCACAATCATTATGATTTTCTCTTGGGATGCATCATCATATTCATGGCGTTGTTTTAGGTGTGTAATTGCTGAGCTTTTCCTTGAGGGCCAGCCACTATTTGAACTCTCTCAACTTCTTGCTTATCGTAGAGGGCAGTACGATCCTAGCCAACTTCTTGAAAAGGTACTCTCTCAATACTAAGTATACAATTTTGTTCAAGTTTTCATCACATCTCTTTCCATAGTGTTTTATATTACTCCTTATCTAGTTGCTTCTCTAGTCTTGAACCTTATATTTCGGACAACCCTTGGTTATTATATTTCATCTTACTTGTTCTAGAGTTGCCTAACTGATGTACATGGTTATTATATGCACTCTGAATGCAGATACCAGATTCTGGGATTTGCAAGATGATACTTCATATGATTCAGTTGGAACCAGAGTTGCGACTTTCTGCTGATAGCTACCTGCAGGAGTATACAACTGTTGTGTTTCCAAGTTACTTCTCTCCGTTTCTGCATAATTTTCATTGTTTCTGGAATCCCCTTCATTCAGATATGAGGGTAAGAAATGTTGGTAAATAATATTTAAAACTGGCACTTCATAATTTTTGGAACTCACGTTAAAGTAATATTTTACTCTGTAATTATTTTATGTAGGTTGCACTTTGCCAGAGTGTTTTTCATGAGATACTTAAACAAATGATGAGCAGTAGGTCCACTGAGGACACTGGAAACGGACTGGGAACTCCTTCAAGTGCCAATGCCATTAGTGGTAGAACTTCTCAGGAGGCAGTTGGAATGCAGAACAAGAGTTTGACAAGGGACTCGTTTCCAAAGAGAGAAGAGATGGGTAAAGGCTTAAAATGTGATAAATTAGAACTTCTTGGTGATATCAATACTCTTCTTCGGGATGTTAAACAAAGTGATAATTACTCTGGTACCAAGCCAATGCTGAATGATATTCCTGATTCTGCGTTTTCCCCGAATCTTGGAAACTATGGCATGCAATCTCCTGGTGATTTACTTCAATCTATCTCCAATGCATTTAGGAGAAACGATCATCCTTTTCTGAAAAAGATTACATTGAATGATTTGAATTCATTGATGTCCAAGTATGACAGCCAGTCAGATACCTTTGGCATGCCGTTTCTGCCATTACCTGAAGACAGTATCAGATGTGAGGGCATGGTTCTGATTACCTCTCTGCTCTGTTCCTGCATACGTAATGTAAAATTGCCTCATTTAAGGAGGAGGGCCATACTCTTGCTGAAATCGTCTGCCTTGTACATTGATGATGAAGATCGTTTGCAACGTGTAATTCCATATGTTGTTGCAATGCTTTCAGATTCAGCTGCAATTGTGCGTTGTGCTGCCTTGGAGACGTTGTGTGACATTCTCCCTCTAGTCCGGGATTTTCCTCCCAGTGATGCAAAAATTTTCCCGGAGTATATATTGCCAATGCTTTCCATGCTTCCCGATGACCCAGAGGAAAGCGTGAGAATTTGTTATGCCAGTAATATAGCTAAGCTGGCATTAACTGCTTATGGTTTCTTGGTTCACTCAATACGCTTGAGTGAGGCTGGGGTACTTGATGAATTAACTTCTGCAAAAAAGCCGCTGGTATCATCTAGTGAGACATCTGGTCAACTGCAGAGGGTGAACAGCGATGCACAGCTTGCAGTGTTGAGGAAATATATAGCTGAGGTCATTCAAGAACTTGTTATGGGTCCAAAGCAAACTCCAAATATCAGGAGAGCACTCCTTCAGGACATTAGCAACCTATGCTGCTTCTTTGGCCAGAGACAGAGTAATGATTTTTTGTTACCCATTCTCCCTGCTTTTCTGAATGATCGAGATGAGCAGCTGAGAGCAGTATTCTATGGGCAAATTGTGTATGTGTGTTTCTTTGTGGGTCAAAGAAGTGTGGAAGAATATCTTTTACCTTATATTGAGCAGGCTATAAGTGATGTAACAGAGGCTGTCATTGTCAATGCATTGGACTGTCTGGCCATTTTGTGCAAAAGTGGTTTCTTGAGGAAGAGGATACTTCTAGAAATGATTGAGCGTGCATTTCCATTGTTATGCTATCCCAGTCAGTGGGTAAGAAGGTCAGCTGTCACTTTTATTGCAGCCAGTAGTGAAAGCTTAGGTGCTGTAGATTCCTATGTCTTTCTAGCTCCTGTTATTCGGCCCTTACTCCGCAGACAGCCAGCATCTCTTGCTTCTGAAAAGGCTCTCCTTTCGTCTTTAAAACCTCCAGTCTCAAGACAGGTTTTTTACCAAGTTCTAGAAAATGCAAGGAGTTCAGACATGTTGGAAAGACAGAGAAAGATATGGTACAACTCTTGGCCTCAGTCTAAACAATGGGAAAGTGTTGATTTGCTTCAGCTAGGGGTTGAGGAACTGAGTTCAACAAGGAGCTGGCCAGACAAGCACCAAAGTCCTGAAAATCATAAACTTACCGGAAAGGCCTTGCAACAAGGAGAGTTAACTGAATTTGATGACGGTGAGGCTAAGTTGAGAAGTATGGGAAGCTTTACACGGGCTTCTAGCACAGTTGACATTCATGATCCTTTGTCCTCTGAAAAAATGCAATTTTCAGGTTTTATGTGGCCACAAGGAAGTTATGTGAATAGCTTCATGTGCGATAAATCATCAGTTGGCATACCTTTATACTCCTTTAGCATGGAGAAGCGAGCAGTGGGAGTTCCTCCTCCAGCATCAGATTCTCCTTCACAAGTGAATTCAGTAGGAATTGGTGCATCAGCCATGCCTTGGATGGAGCCAGTAAATAAATCATTTAGTTTGGCTAGTTCTGTTCCCGCACCTAAGCTTGTCTCAGGGTCATTCAGTTTCGGCAATGGTTCCAAACAGTTCTATAGAGTTGTACATGAGCCAGATGGTAGGGATAATGATCAAGCCGCATTTGCTAATAGCAAGCTTCAAAATATGGGATTATCTGGCACTACAAAAGGAAGTGCCATACCCTTGGAAGATGCATCCACTTCAAGTGATCTAACAGGAATGCCATCTTCTGCACGAAATTCATCAATTCCAGACTCTGGTTGGAGGCCTCGTGGGGTGTTGGTTGCTCACCTGCAAGAACATCGGTCTGCTGTCAATGACATAGCCATTTCAACTGATCATAGCTTTTTTGTGAGCGCATCTGATGATTCCACTGTTAAGGTGTGGGATTCAAGAAAGTTGGAAAAGGACATATCATTTCGGTCAAGGTTGACTTATCATCTAGAGGGAAGCCGTGCACTGTGCAGTGCAATGCTCCGGGGGTCTGCTCGAGTCGTTGTAGGAGCATGTGATGGCATGATACATATGTTTTCTGTTGATTACATCTCCAGGGGACTTGGTAATGTGGTTGAAAAGTATTCAGGCGTTGCTGATATAAAAAAGAAGGATATAAAGGAAGGTGCCATATTGAGCTTGTTGAATTTCTCAGCGGATAACTGCACAAATCAGATGGTTATGTACAGCACCCAAAATTGTGGTATCCATCTTTGGGATACAAGGTTGAACACCAATTCTTGGACATTGAGAGCAACTCCTGAGGAGGGCTATGTGTCTTCGCTGGTAACAGGCTCCTGTGAAAATTGGTTTGTGTCAGGGTCTTCGAGGGGTGTGCTTACTCTTTGGGATATGAGGTTCCTTATTCCTGTAAACTCATGGCAGTATTCTTCTGTTTGTCCTATAGAGAAAATGTGCCTTTTTCTTCCTCCACCGAATGCCTCTGTGTCTGCTGCTGCAAGGCCCCTTATTTATGTTGCTGCAGGTTGCAACGAAGTTTCTCTTTGGAATGCTGAAAATGGAAGCTGCCACCAGGTACATAAAAATTCTCTTTTATCGGTTTGCACACTTACACAGAAATCATCTTATATAAGTTTTCTTAGATGTTAGATATGGATTGTACTGGAAAAGGTAGATGATAAAATCGTATGCATAGATTACACTCCCCTGGTTGCCCTTTTTTTCAAAGCGTAAAAACAAAGAAAACTGAAAGCAAAGATCAGATCTTATTGCAGGATGAGGTTTGAGCAGAAATCATGAATTGGAGAGTTAAGTGGCATTATGTGGTTTCATCCATGCACTCTCTTTTTAGTTAAGGGTAAATTTCACTTTACCACCTCAAGTTTGAGGTCTATTGCAACCTCTTACAACATCTTCAAAGCATGTCACTTTCATACCTCAAGTACTATTTTATTTCAATATAATACATCTATTACATTTTCCATTCATTGATCTGTTAAGAGTTGATGTGGCTGTCACATTTGTGCCACATGGCTGCTGCATTTATGCCACGGGCTGCCAAATTTGTGCCATGTGGCAATTTTTTTTTTTTTTTTTATGCATTTAAAATATTATAATAATTTACCCTATTCAAAAAATTAAAACCATCTTCTTCCCCGAGCCCTTCCCCTTCCCTGCAAGCCAAACACCCCATCCCACCCCACCCCCACCTCCCCCGCAACCCCCAAACAACCCTCTCTGCCTTCTCTCTCCACAGTCGACGCCCCCGCAACCACCCCCCCCCCCCCCCCCCCCCCCCCAAAAAAAAAAAAAGCCATCGCGAACCCGGCTGACGAGATTTGGGCGATCCTTTTGCGGTTCGACGATGGCTGGGACTTTCTAGTCCCACCATCACCAACAATGGCAGTGACGGACTTCTTCGTCGGCAAGATCCCAACGGAGCTCCTGAAAAATTTAATCGCCATCTCCCACAAGTCATGCAATAGCAAAGGAACCGCTTAGGAACTCAAAACCTCAGTCTAGCAGTTCCTCCCCATAATCCAAGAAATCAAGTACTTTGGCGTTGAGCTACCGGCTGAACGGCAGTTCTAGCTCGACTGCATGTCGGAAGTTCTCTGGAACGGCCTCGAACTGGTCTGAAAAGTCCTCACGACACCGTGTTACAGGCACGTCTGATTGGCGAAAAAGATGGTGGCTTTGGAGAAGACTGTGTCCAGATTTCTTTAGGGCCCATTACAGGTTCATATCTTGGCCAACGTCCACCACATTAGAGCGGAGGTGGATTAGCAATTCGAACGGCTTGATTGGTCGAACCAGATTGTGGAACAGTGGCTTGGGACCTTAAAGATTGGAACTTGTTGGGGCGGGTGGATGGAGGAAGCTGTGAGGAGGGTGGAGGAGGAAGGACAGGTAAAGTGGGAGATGAGCAGTTCGGTGGTGTTGGTATTGGGGGTGGGGATGAAGACAGTGAAGGGAATGATTTTTGGGAGGGAGGATTTGAGGGTCTTTGGGATTTGTGGGATGGGTGGCTCTAGAAAAACCACTCTTGCTAGGGAGGGAGGGTTGTTTGGGGGTTGCAGGGGAGGTGGGGTTTTTAATTTTTTAATTTTTAAAATAGGGTGAATTATTATAATATTTTAAATGCATAACAAATTATTATTTTTGCCACGGGCACAAATGTGGCAGCCACGTGGCACAAATGTGGCAGCCACGTCAGTTCTTAACTGATCAATGGATGAAAAATGTAACGGATGTATTATATTGAAATAAAATAGTACTTGAGGTATGGAAGTGAACTGTTTTGAAAATGTTGTATGAGGTTGCTATAGACCTCAAATTTGAGGTGGTAAAGTGAGATTTACCCTTAAGTTAAAATTGAAGGATTGCTGGTTTTACTCTCTGGTTTACCAAAATTTCCAACAACTTTTCTTCAGACTAGCTGAAATGCTGAATGGTAGTATATTAGTTTCTTGTAGTCCCCATTTTTATTTTACCGATTCTTGATGACTCCTAGAATCAGCCCCCTGCTTCTCCCTCGCCCATAACCAATAGAAATACAAAACTTGAGGGTGCTTAAGATTGGATTATGCAAATTGTTGAGATGGTAATTTGTTGATTAAGAAAAAGGTTAAATTTGTATAGACAAAACTACCAAGTGCCTCTTGGCCCTTGGATGGTCTGTTCAGCCTTTGAGTTTTACCAAACCTTTTAAATGCTTATTATTTCTCTCTTTTTTATTTTTTATTTTCATTGCCTACACATGGCTCCTTTTTTGTTAGGTCTACCTTCATTTGTTCAAATGTTGAGATATTCATTTTTTTTACCTGCAGGTGCTGAGAGGGGCAAGTTACGAAAGTGATGCTGAAATGTCTGAAGTGCCTTGGGCCTTGGCTAAGTCATCAAGTAAAAGTTCCAAACCAGATCTGAGACGGAATGGCAATCCCCACTACAGAGTTGATGAACTAAATGAACCCACTCCTCGTCTTCATGGCATCCGTTCATTGCTGCCCTTGCCTGGGGGTGATTTGATAACTGGAGGAACTGATTTGAAGATACGTCGATGGGATCATTACAGGTTTGTACACAAATTAAATAGTACTTTCTTGGTTTACTAAGGGGTCTTGTTATCTAATTGGCTTTATCCATGTCTTGCAGCCCCGATCGAAGTTACTCAATTTGTGGGCCAAACTTGAAGGGAGTCGGTAATGATGATTTCTATGCAACAAGATCTAGCTTTGGTGTGCAAGTTGTGCAGGTATGATTAATCAGTTGTAGTCATATATCTATGAAATGAGGTGGCGTAGTAAACTATCCTCGTTGGAAGGGTATGATGAGGTCAATTTTTAGATTATTGAACTTTATCCTCCCAAAACCACAGTTAAAATAAAATGACTTGGTGGTTTCAAAGAACCTTCATGGAACTGGCAATAGGATGTGCTTGCTGTTATAATATTTCTTTTATAAGCTGTTTAAACTTTATGTCACAGGCCGTTGTTCTATTGTGTTCCTGGTCTTGGTGTTTGCGTTGTAACAAATAGGACACTAGATCAGTTGCTAAGTTGAAGAAAGTTACTCTTATTATTTTAATTTGGTACGTAATTCTTGAATTGATTTTTGGTTTAAATATAGGAGACAAAAAGACGACCTCTAACATCAAAGCTGACAGCCAAGGCAGTTCTTGCGGCTGCTGCCACTGATTCTGCTGGCTGCCACCGAGATTCAATACTATCGTTGGCCTCGGTTAAGTTAAATCAGAGACACTTAATATCAAGCGGCAGAGATGGGGCAATTAAGGTTTGGAAGTGATTGACAAGGTGATAGATATTATGTTGTACATACATAGCACAATGCTAGTGAAGTTGTACATTATTATTAAGCTTAGACTCCCTATTTTAACAGTTGCCTAACCCCTCGTCATATGTATGTTCGTGTCACACCCTGCTCGATATGTATAGTTTGTACACATGTAGAAATATAGGTAGGCTCGGTCAAATTATTGATGACGTGCCTTCCTTTGTTGATATGTACTGTGGAAATGCTTAATACAGGATTATGTAAATTTGGGCTTAGTTGTGATTCCAGGTTCAAATTGTCATTCATATTTACTGTTGGATTGCATCTGGAAAGAATACGGTTTCGATGGTATTGGTTCTTGCCGTTTTCTGCATGCAGTTTGAGATTCATTTGGTAAGAATGTCCTATGACCAGTCTTGTTCTCTTTAGACTCCATGGTCCAAGGAAATTGTGGTCACATACTGTTTGGTCTTAATGGACCGAAACATGGTCGTTTTAACTTTGTTGTTGGTACTTTTTATCCACCTTGGATTAAGATCGAACCGTCGGTGATCACAATATTCTTGGACCATTGGGTCTAGGAGAACTGGCCTCGACCTTCTACGGAGCGTACTTTTTCATGGTTCGGGAGTTGCTCCATGTTTTGCTTGACGTATAACAGATAGTGGATTTGTTTGTCTTTTGTTGAATCCTTTTCATGACTCGATATATAATTTGATAAGCCAAGGATTTTTCAAAACAGGGACACATGCAGCCTCTTGAAATGTATACTTTTCAAATCTTGATAGGAAGGAAAATTACTAAACCAGATTAAAATTATTTGATTCATGGTTTCCTGTTGAAGCCAATTCATGTTCCGCAATTGTATTTGCTTCTCGATAAATATGTTGAAAAGTGTGCAAGGATTCGTAATGAAATTCTTAGCATCCAGCATGATAAAAGTAATCCTTCAAGGGCATCTTCAATGGGGATGTAAAGGTTACGTTTACATTTCATTTACGTTTTCGCAACCTGTAAATATGAGTTCCACTTCAATGGAAATATGTAAATTTGTGATTTCATTCTAACAAGGCCCATCTCCTAATGTAAGAAAATATGTAAATTGACATTTTTGTTTATATTCTCCAATCAAGTTGGAGATTTTGTATCCCGTCCCATTAAATTTCTGGCCAATAAGAAGTAAAATGCTAACTTTTAAGATATTTTTTAAACTCGGCTAAATAAATCAAACAAGAGTGTGTGAGAGGCTTCAAATGACGTATGAAAATTAATTTCAATTTTAAACTCTATTGGTCAGAATATAAAAAAAAAATGATTCTCGAACCCAATCCTATCATTTATTATTGAGTTTGGTTTGGTTTGCCATACCCGAGATGTCCCCTTAACCCAACCCAATATGAGTTCTAATCAAATTTCATTGGTTCCAAACCTACTTAATTTACAGTAAATGTCAAATTTTGTTAGATTAACCGCGAATGAAATTGAATCCCACGTAATAATGCAAGGGAAATAATTTTTAACTTTTTCTTTTCGGTTACGTGAGGATGGTGGATTCCGGAGCAAAGAAAAGAAATATTTCTGCTTTTTCTTTTTGCTGCTTTCTTCTCTCTTTCAATTATTTCTGGCTTCTTGCTGGTTCCTCTGGGACCAAACAAGTTTGGTTTTTATACTTCCATTCTTCCTTTCCCAAAAACCCTAATTTCAAGGATCAAATCGAATACGAACTAACCGATCATTTATACCGATTATATAATTAACAAAAATGGTGTCGGCGGACAAGGACATGGTGGCTTACTGCTTCGATACTCTCGTCGCTCACTACAGCACGGAGCAACCTCCTCCCCCAGCCTTCGACGACGGCCAGCAGTACTCTCTCTCTCTCTCTCTCTCTCTCTCTCTCTCTCTCTCTCTCTCTCTCTCTATATATATATATATATATATATACACACACACACATATACACACGCGCACACATACATGATACAATCTCACTCAACGCACGCAGGTACACAATTTCTTTTCAATTATATTATATATAATTTTTCTAGAATAATCTGTTGCCATGGTTTTACTTGTGCTGCAGATTCTTGAGATTGCATTTAGTGGGAGTGCTTCATTTTTTTTTTTATTGCATAGACTTCTACTATCAACTACACATATATAAAAAAAAAATTGTGTTTAATTATTGAACCAGTCTCAGAGGCTTTGCTTAGATCAAGATGATTTTCTCATGCCATTGCTGAATTTTCCCAAAGTACATTAGCTCAGCCATGTACAGTACAGCTTATCTGTATTGGGCATTCAAAACAACATTCTTTTTCGTCGGTCAGTAAATTATGAGTGTGGTGTTGGAAGGCCGCGAGGATTGGTCCCATGTTTTCCTAAGAGGGGATACGTTGGATGATTAGTTCGATACTTGATTGAAGCCCATTTAGATTAGGTGATTTGCTTCAATATGCAGGAGGAGGTAGAGCTGTGGAGGCCCTTTATTGGAGCCTGCTCGGTGTGCTGGCTTAGCTTCTAGCATGGGCTTTTTGATTGTCTATGAGAATGAACTTGTTGAGTGAATCGTTCCTGTTTTTGCGCTGTTGTTATATTTATAGTAAAGTGCAGTCATTTGCATAAGCAAGATCACAGTTTCAGTTTGTGTTGTGTCTGTGACTATTAGTCTCCTAGACCCCATGGTTCAAGGAGATTTTGGTCGCTCACTGTTCGATCTTAATCCAACGGTGGAGGAAAATGTATAGCAACAAATGTTAAATGACCACAATTTTCTTGGACCATGCTGGGACTCCTATAACTATTTTTCCCTTGTTCTTTTATGCATTTTCTTGGGCCAGACAAAGGATAGATAGATCTAATAAATTTCTCATACCAGTTATGACATTTAGGGACTGGAAGTTTTGAACTTGACACCTTCTCTTTAGAAGAGTGGTGTATGTACCAACTAGGCTATACATCTTGCAGTTTCTTTTACCAATACTTGGTTTGAGATTTATTTGCTTTTAGTTTAAATATTGCATTGACTCCAATTATGTGGCATGTGCTTTTCATTTTACCCTTTGTCGTTGGGGTTATGAGGGATAAATAGCTAGTAATATTAGTTTCATGTTTCCTTCTGCTAATAGAATCTATGTGTGTGTGTGTGTGTGTGTGTGTGGTTGGGAATGTGTGGGTGAAGTTGGGAACTTAACTTGTAGACTTGCATATCAATCGTAAGAGTGTAAGGATTGCTTTATGTCTGATAAAGCAGGACATTGATTCTTTCGATGTTCTCATCTGACATTAACAATGCTTTGGTCTCAGTCCATTGTTCGTTACTTGGAAGAAAGTGGTGAATGGTGGTGAGCCTCGTTTGCGTGGATGCATAGGAACACTAGAACCTCGGGGCCTGATTAATGGATTCAGGGATTACGCTCTAAACAGGTATTATAACAACTCTTTTACTTTTCATCTTGACTGTATCATACGTGGTCCTACATGTACATAGAGTACTATCTCTGCATGTTTTCTTTCCTGTGTTATTTGAGATGTGTTTGACGGCCTATACATATGTGATCTACGTACATGTGCATGTGTATTTTTTGGGCATGCTTGCTTGGGTTTTCCTTTTATGTTTTAAGGAAACTTTCATTTGTTTTTTTTATTTTTAAAAATCATAAAATCATGAACCATGTGTCTGAACTCTGAAATCATAATTTGTTCATGGAAAAGCATATTTTTCAGTATTATGATGATCCTATGAGTGTTTGTGTGTGTGAAAGCACATGTATGTGTCTAGTGATTGAAGAACTGCAAAGGAGATGGGGCTAGAAATTGAGTTGAAATTAGCGAAGCCCACATCAAAAGGGTGCTCAAGGTTGCTACCTCAGCCTTTAGAGGATTTAGTTACCAATTACCTCCCTTATAACTATGCATCTAAATTAATTCCCTTTAGTTTGCGTGGTTTTAGCCTTGCTCAAATAGTGCGTGGTTTTTTTTTTCTTTTTGCTGGAATTAAACTAAGATTAGGATTTATGCGTTGCACTAAATAGTACACTGGGTTGTTAAAAGAGATAGAGGTAATGTATGCAATCTTGTTTGGTGATGTCACAAGGTCGAATCTTGTACTACATTTCTTGGTAGGATCCACATTCTTGATCTTCCTGGTATTGGTCACATCACGTTTTTGATGTTTCACAAGCATTCTCCGCTGTATGAACCTTTGGAACCTTAATTTTCTTTAACTCTAACCAGCTCCTACTCCAGTAATAACAAATCAGTATGCTTTGATATTCAATGAAATACTTGATTCTTGACTTAGAAAATAGCACTTTGGCTGTCACAATATATCACCATGGAACTATGCTACAGTGTTTCTTTCCTGGATTTGTTATATACTTGGGAACAACGCTTATTGCTTGAGCTAGGACAGGGCTTGTGCAAACCACCAAATACATGGGACATCCAACTGCATTTGCATAATGCACTTTATTTTCCTCTGCTGATGTGGGGATTTCTATTCTTTCTGATATTTTTTCTGGTGCAACATATAATGATTTCTTCCTGTTCGTAATTTTCTGCAGTGCTTTGAAGGACCGGAGGTTTTCCCCAATACAAGCTAAGGAAATACCTCATTTGGAATGCACAGTTTCCATTCTGACAGATTATGAAACTGCTAGCCACTATCTTGATTGGGAGGTATGTTTCAAGTTCTTCCGCTGCTGGGATATTTGTGAGGGTCTTTATTGTTTTGGTTTAATCAGCTATTTTGCATGATATACAGTGGGTTTCATTATTTAGATTATGTTTGTAATAAACTCTTGTTTGTAGATTAGTGAATAGAGATACCAGTGTTTTAAAAAACACGCCTAGGCAACTTCGGAGGCGCGCCCATGAAAACGCCTCTGCCCAGCTGGAGTAGGCTTAAACTCGCCTAGACGTGGTCGAGGCGCGGCTAAGCGCCTGAGGCATTCGACTGGGCTTTTTTTTTTATTTTTTGTTTTTTTTTAAGTTTCCAAAATCTGAATTTTTTTTAGTTGTAACCTGAAAGTTTTTAGTTGCAGAGCCGGTTGCGCTTCAAAGAAGATGAAGTAGACGGCGTCGTGCGATTGTTTTTTTTTTTTTTTTGGGCTGATTTTTCCTGTTCTTTACACTTTTTCTTTCTCTTTAAATTGACCTACTTTTGAGGACATTTGTTACCCCACCCTATTCTTTATGGTTAGACATTTTTAGTATTATTTTATAGATCTCAAAAGACTGAAAATAAGACATTTCTATAAAAGCATCTTGTAATGTTATATATTCTTTCCTTAAAAACGTGATTGGCCAGCAGAAAAAAAAAAGCATCTTTTTTATTAATTATTTTTTTGCAACACCATATTATTCTTTGCTTAAAAAAATGTTATATTATCCTTTTTTTTTTCTCTATTGAGACTATAAAAAAATGTTATATTATCCTTTTTTTTTTCTCTATTGAGACTATGTATCCCAACAAAATATTATATATACGTATATATATATTAAAAATTTAGGTCCCGTGAATATTTGCTTCACGCCTCAAGGCTTTCACCTAGGCAAGGCTATCCATGGTAGCCCCACCTACGTCTTCGCCTTTTAAAACATTGATAGATACTAAAGTTTTGTTTGCTCACTTATCACGACTACTGAACATTGCAGATTGGGAAACATGGTATAATTATTGAGTTTACTGATCCTGACTACAATACAAGGCGCAGTGCCACGTACTTGCCTGAGGTTGCTGCCCATGAAGGTAATTCTCCCTACTCATTATTTACCTAAACATAGACCTTTTTCAAATTTATGAGCAAAATAAGTTATAGACTATAGTACTATCTCGGAAATTCTGGCGATACAACTTCAACGCTGGCCTTTGAAATGGAATTAGAATTGGAAAATATGATCTTTTATTAACTCACTTTTATTAACTCACTTCTTTGCTTAGTTCTCCAAATTCTGCTCTGCTAATAAAATTACAATTATATCTCATCATTTTTTTTCACACATCCTTTTATTTATTTTTAAATTAGTCAAAAGCATGCTGCTGCCCTAGCCCTAAGACAGTCGCCTGTGATGGGCCCCTCAAGGGGGCATAGGAATACAATTTGAGGCCCTGATGACGAAGAAGGTGAGTGATTAAAATTTACAAAAATAAAGTGACTAAAAAGCGTTAAAAAATAAAGGGTAGCCAAATTTAATACGTTTCATTATCGTCCTGCATTTTTGACAAAGGTCCTTTGAGTGGGTGAACCAATAGCTAGGTTTGTTGTGTGTATATTTTGCTACTTATTTATATTCTTTTTTTGTTAATTGAATAGGTCGTCATAGTACCAAAAGAACCAAACCAATTGTTTTTCTATAGATTTGGTATTAGCGGCCACAACCACAAGAAGCTTTATCCCACTAAGTGAGGTTGGCTGTATGAATCTTAGAACAACATTGCGCTCAATTATGTATAAGCAGCAATATACATATTTTTAAGTAAATGTATAAAAATGAGGTAAAGTTAGTCAGGGGCCAAAAGTCGTCTAGGAGAGTGGAAGTTTTTGTTTTTCAACTTTTTGAATAGTTGGGTAAGGTTTTCATGGTTACCGTTCAAATGGGTTCATATAGATGATTCCTTCATCTAGTATTGTGTTGTAACTTCACTACAGCCACCCATTAGTGTCACTGCTCGAGTCTTGTTGAAGTTTAAGATATACAAGGATTTGGGCTTGAGTATTTTGAACTTTAAAGCATAGAAACTAAGTTCAAAATCTAAGCCTTAAACAGGTTCGAAACATTAGAGAAACAACTGAGGTAAGCTGTTACTACGACTCAGTCACAGTTGTATGGATTTCATGCAGTCATAATTAGGTTTGTAAAAATAAAGTAATGTAGTTTTGCAACCGTTACTGTTCGACGGTTTGAACGACATCGTAGCCCAAACTGATTCCCTGTCCTACTTATTGTACCTAACCTTGAACAATTCTTATACTTCTGCTATGTCTAAAAAGAAAATTGACATAGTTTTACCGCAACTAAAACAACATAGTTTTATAATTTTTTTATTTTTTTATTACCAAAACTAAATTGACCTTATCTTTTATGGACAAGGTTTTAACGCGATGGATTGAGTTGTAAATTTAGTTGGCACAGGGTTACCTATTTTGAGGTTTTAATGTATGATTTATGATTTCTGCTGTTGTTCATCCACTGAACAGAAGTCGGGTGATATTATATTTGAAAATATGCATTGCAAACAGTTCCTTACTTCTGTTTGGAATAAGGATCCAATTGCAGCTAGGTTTCTAATGGAAATTAAGCCGCGCAATGCGATATGTGGGCTATAAATCACCATCAAGCCGGAATTTTGGTGCAAATTTGTGTTTGGTTAATGTTTTAGTTCTTAGTCTGGTCTGATTTGGTTTCAGGTTGGACAAAAACAGAAGCAATTGACTCATTGATGCGGAAATCTGGTTATAATGGGAGCATCACTGAGCCGCTTCGGAAGAGTATACGATTGACCCGCTACCAGAGCTCATTGTGTACCATGGACCACAACGACTATGTCTCCTACGTCAAGGAAGCCAGAGGCGGAGCTCCGTCTCTTGTTGGCGCTGTATCGGGCAGACGCTGACCAAATGTGAACTACGCTAAAAGAAAGCATTTGGGTTGGAGGGGTGGATTTGTTTGTTGTTCCATAACCATTGCAGACTCCAATAATGGTGACCATTATCATTCTTCAGATTCCTTCGATTTTTGAAGAAAGAAATCAAACACTTGGAACAAAGCTTCTCCTGAATGCTATGTTGTACGTCTGAAAACTTGCAACTCAATTTCCCAAAAACTAGTACATATTGCACGTGTAATTTTATGTCATTTCGACTCCACACCCTGAGAAAACTTACATGGCAGAGGTACACCGTCTCCGATGCCAATAAAATGAGGACACGTGGGCTAAAACATGCGCGTCTTCATTTTATTGGCACGGCGATCTACAGTTTACTTGTGTTGTATAAGTCCTCGTTCATCCTCCTAACCCCACACTTGAGTTTAATAAAAGAAGTTTTAACAAAACATTCTTGATATTGTTCACTTTTAACGAAAAATCATATTTTTTTTTTTTTTTTGTACCATTTACTATACTTTTATTTGTCATTTTTCATTAAAATTAAAGTTTTTTTAAGGACTTTTTATTAGTTTTTCTTTTAATAAACTTAGTTACCTTTCATTTCAAGTTTCAACATTTATTTCGTGAGAAACACGCATACACAATGAAACAATTTCTCATTACTTTTTTCTCGCGTGGCTTCTCCCTGGTTTTTCAACCGGGCCATTGACAATGTCATTGCCCAGTCCTACTTCCCCTGGTCATAGTGATTGGACCCTGACCAAGAAGAGGATGAGGGAAAGGTGTGGGACAATTTAAATACCCTGGGTTTAGTAATTATAATTATAAAAGTTTAGAGGTAATTAATTAAAATAAAAGTTTAAGAGAAAATTGGCTAATTATAAAAATTTAAGAGAGTAAATGGCAGTTCCATACAAGTTCGAGAAAAAATCGACAAATACCTCTTGTGTGTAGGTTAAAGTTCTTATTTAGAGGATCAATTTGAAACAGATAGATAATTTAAGGAGTAAAAACAGAATGAAAGTTTTAACCTTTAGCTGGAATAGACGTCGTGATCTAGTTGAGTAATCTAATTAATACGAGCCATACCTGGAAATGTCAGTCACAATTGCAACATTTATTTACCAAAAAACCATTAAAACCAATCTGACTTCCGATTTCCCCAATATCCATTTTCCAGGTCTTCGACTTCCAGACGAAGCAAACTTCCCCGTAAATCCATCTCTCTCTCTCTCTCTCGGATTGATCTGACAAGTAAGTTCCTCCTTCCTCCCTATCTCTCGGTGTTATTTGCAGATCAAGATGTAATTTCATTTTGTTTTTTAAGATTTGCAAATCAAGATTTTACAATCCCCATTTCTTTAGGACTTTTAATTTGTCCAAGTCTTATATCCTTTTCGTTTTCTCTGTTTGGTTGCCGAGAAAATTGAAAGGTTATGATTGGTTTAGTGACGATGGTGGGTTTCAAGCATATCGAAAGCCCATCTAATTGAAGTTAGTATTACAGTTAATTATTGACTCAAACATTTGAATACCCTCGCTCGAATTTAAGAATTTTACTTGGGCCGTGGCGGGTTTCTCGTATATGATAAGCTAATTGTATGTATTTTGGTTTAGGGTATTTGATACTTTGTGTAATTTCTCTAGGTTTACTGCTGCGTTTAGGTACTGGTGATATTTCTTTCGCGGGGCGTTCGCGCGTTTGAAGTGATAATTCAGATATGAGTCACAGAGGATTAATATATAGCTTTGTTGCAAAAGGTAGTGTTGTTTTAGCAGAACACACGACCTTCACCGGAAACTTTAGTACCATTGCTGTTCAGTGCTTGCAGAAGCTACCTTCCAGCAGCAGCAAGTACACCTACTCATGCGATGGCTACACTTTTAACTTCCTACTTGACAGTGGATTTGGTACGGATTCTTTTTTAAGTTCCAAGGATCGCAATTATGCTCGTCTTAGATTCTATTTGCACAATGTATGGTTTAAACTGCTAAATTGGTTTGCAGTGTTTCTTGTTGTTGCTGATGAATCGGCTGGGAGGAGTGTGCCTTTTGTGTTCCTTGAACGAGTGAAAGAGGATTTCAAGCAGCGGTATGCTGCAGATATTAAGAATGCAGGGCCGCATCCTCTTGATGATGATGATGAAGAGGATGACTTATTTGAAGATCGGTTTAGCATTGCTTACAATCTTGACAGAGAATTTGGGTGTGTATTTGCCTTTTGGTGTTTAAATATTAATCTTCTATGCAATGTGGTATGGACACTAAATATTGGGTTTTTCTTTGACAGGCCAAGGCTTAAGGAGCACATGCAATATTGCATGGAGCATCCAGAAGAAATAAGTAAGCTTTCCAAATTGAAGGCCCAAATCACGGAGGTCAAAGGTGTGATGATGGACAATATTGAGAAGGTAAAAGATTATATATCTATTGGCTATGGAACTTTTTTTAACGTATGGTTAGTTTATGCATACATCCATTGATGCTGGCTTCTTCACTTGAGACTATGAGCTTTTTACATCCTGAATCTTAAAAAAAATGATATTGTGGCTTAATGTTATTATTTTTTTGGTTACGGTATTTGGGGATGCTACTGGAGGGAGCTGAACTTCTGTAGACATTACTATTTAAATCTTTTTCCTGATTGGTCCTGAAATATGACATGCAGATTGGGAAACAAAATCTAGATATAAGTTGTCAAACTGGCAACTGAACAGCTTCATGTAAAAATTTAAACCACGTAAACATTGCCTGATTTGTTTCATTCTTTGCTTTTATTTGACTTTTAGGTTTTGAACTTTTCCTTGTGTGGGCTTTCAGATTTCAAAACATGTATCTCTGTGGCAACTTTAGCAAGTCATATTTGATAACTTGCATTATGTTGCTATGTGTTGTTTCTTCATTCCTGTGCACAGGGACACATATATACGTGTTCATGTGCAATAATTGTATTCCTCATAGGGGCAACTTCTCATGGAAAAGAATGCTGATCTGTAGATCTTAACGCTGTCTGCTTTCTCAATGTGTTTGCTTATTTGGTTTGTTATTTATTACCTTAATTCTTATTTCAGTCCGGCCCTTTTTGTAGGTCATGGCTCAAATCTTCTATTTATACTTTTGCAATTTACCTCCCCATGTTCATCTGGGTCTTTTGCCAGATCAAAGTTGTGCTATAGGCCTAATGTCTTAGTAGAGATTAGAAGTATGTCCAACATTATCTTTGACATTAGTCATATTTTGATTTTTATATTCTCCCTAAAGAGTTCTAACAAAAGTTCAAAACTATGTGGCCTTTGCTTTTTCTCTAATGAAAGATAAACCGAGGCATCTTGAAACCTATACTATGGTGACTCGTTGGTTTGGTAGTAATGAATATGGCCCCTTCTATACTGCAGTGTCATTAAATTGTTGCAAAATGATCTTATAAGGGATGACCATTGTTCTCCTAGAGGAATGGTGCATGGTTAGCATAAGTTACAGCCCTTTGTCATAGAATTAGTTAGTCCTGATAGGCGCCCTAGTACTTGACTTAATTTAATGGATCATTTTTCTGAGGGTAATTAGTGCGTGACAATAAACCAACTCCAGTTATTGGGGTTTAAACCTAATATTTAGCTCAGAAAATTTAGGTTTTAACCCAAAAATAGTTTTTATGGTTTTGATCATAAGGAAGAACAGGAATTATTTGGAATATATTGCGCTTAAAACTAGTTCTCCTTTTTCCTTTTAAATGAGGATATAAAAGAGAATGTAGACATTGATGGGGCGAGGGAAAATAATTAGCTTGGGTGGAATTTCCTCATGTGATTTTCTGTTTTAAATATCACTACTTTCCAGTACATTAATGTTATAAACCAAATCTAATGGGAGGGTTTCTTTCCATTGGTGCTTCTGTAGAAAGAAAATAAGTAGCTGTATTTTTACCGTGTGAATATTCATGAGTCATCCAACCCATGAGTGGTTTGTTGTGAGTTGATTGAATCAATCCCATCTCTTGGTGGCAGGTTTTGGATCGTGGTGAGAGAATTGAACTTTTGGTCGATAAAACAGAAAATCTGCAGTTCCAGGTACATTCCATCACTTCACTTACCTGATCTGGTCGTATAATTTAAAACCGGTTTGAGCTCGCTTGGCATTTGTAGTTGACGTGGTACTTGGGATGTTTGTATTGAATACAGGCTGACAGCTTCCAGAGGCAAGGCAGGCAATTGCGACGTAAGATGTGGCTGCAGAGTCTCCAAATGAAGCTAATGATTGGAGGTGGAGTCCTAATCCTGATCATCATAATATGGCTCATCGCCTGCGGAGGTTTCAAATGCTAAGGTGCTAAGAAAACACTGAATCGTCAATTATTAGGCATCTGTTCTTCACTTGGTGTACAAAATGTTAATGGTTCCTGTATATGTAAACTTTTGCAGAATTTAATACCCGACACTCGACAATTCGTTTGCCATGTAATTAACCTCTATTACCCGCTGGTTTTGTTTAATCAGTTAATTTTGAGGACATTTATTGACCAGTGGCATGCGGCTTGAATAAAAGAAACACGTTGAACAGGTGAAATTGACCTACCCCTATGCTCTTACTCTAATCCCACATCGAACAGTATTATTACTGACACAGCTGTTATAAGTTGTTACAACACACACTTACATTGCCGAGCTTAGTAGCGTGGGCTTGAAACTAAGCAGAGCATTAAAGTGATTGATGGAATTGGAGCCCCAGCCAGGTGGGTAAAAGTGTTTGAAATCTGTTCACAAACCATTGTATGGTGTGTGAGGTCGTTTTAAGCCCTAGTTTGGGAGTGAGGTGCTTAAAAAAAAAGCACCCATGAAAAAAAGCTGTAAGAGTTTTAGGTGTTTGGTAAATTAAAAAAAAGGGCTTATTTTGGAAGCTGCTGTGAGAATAAGCTGAAATCAAAGGAAAAAGCTGAAGCACCTATTTGTAGCTTTGGAAAACTGGCTTTTTTTCAAAGCACACGGAGCTACAGTGCTCCTTTAATGAAAAGACCCACTATCAGACTTTTTTTTTCCAAAAGCACTTTTACAAAAATGTTTACCAAACACTCAGCTGATTTATTTCACAGCCGCTTATTCTCACAGCACAGCCGCTTATTCTCACAGCAGCTTTTTTTCAAAGCACAACAATACCAAACTAGCCCTAAGCACGCTCTATGCTACTCGGGTTAGTAGGGCACCCCACTCTCCAAAGGTGGTTAGCAAACCAACAAACTGGCTCAGGCCGGGGTGTGATGGGGTACAACAGTTGTCAGTTGTCGGCTGCCTGCCCAGATCCCGCTGATAATGAGGCCTTTACCCGGCGTGCTGCCCGGCTCAACTCCTCATCCTACAACCACTTTTTGCCCTACTTCTCCCACTGTAACCAACTCTCCGGAGAATATTGGAAGCAAGCATAAAACAGGGTGCAATTCGAAGTGACGAGATTTGGCGTATATATTGCCAAGCATAACATATCGAATTTCATGCCTAAACAAAGCGAAAAAAACTACACAACAACTTCTCTCGGCTTATGCAATCGTGATCTCTAAGAACAAGGAGGAGTCTCAGAAACAGTAGTTCCTTTTATCAAGAGACAGACCCAATCCCTGCGTTACCGAGTCTTGCAAGCCAAAAAATAAAATGTCCACAAGAACATGACGGAAACCATTCAAGATCAAACAATCCATCTTTTTTTATTAAACGGGCAAGCCTTCTGAGTTCTGAGTTAGACTAGACGCGACGGTTGAATTATTTTATCTATTTCGTTTTTTTTTATATTATGTGATTGATTTCGATTCTAAATCTTGTGAATTATCTAATTCAATCTAAGTACACATCAAAATTACCCTTGACTCACTTTCTTTGAGTAGGGTAAGTAATGAAATTACAACTCATATATCAACTCCAATTGCAGTAAGTGCATTGATAAAGATGCTTGTGGAATGAAACATGGCTTGAAAACAGATCCAACAGAGATAGAGATGAATTGATGTCTCAACTGTTGAACGGATAAGCTCAAATGTTAAAATTCCCCAAGAGGCAGGAAGAGGAATCCTCCTAATCTTAATGATGAGACTTCCCATCAAAAGTTGGAATCAAACCAAGAAAGGAGATAATTAGAATTAAATCCCATAATAAGATGAAATAGGCGAAGTAATCCAACTGTCATGCCATAGCTAATTCATATTAAGATTGAAGAGTAACCCACAAGATTCTGAATGAAATAGAAAACGAAACAGACAAAATAACCCACAAAAATTACCTTAACTGATGTGATGTAACTTTAATGCTTTCTGAGGATAACTAACTATAGTTAAGTTGTTTTGTGTGGGACACTTTTTTTTCTTCGATCGGGTTCAAATCTCTGGCAATGTTTTTTTTATCGAGGCCCTTTTATATATACACACTATCATCTTGCTTTGTACTTATTCTCCTCTATAATGAATATCGTAATTCTTTCAAACAAAAAAGAAAAAATAATGCAACTGTTGCGCCTGATTTAACTCATAACTCAAAAGGCTCGTTTGACTAATATAGAAAGACGAATAAACGAAATAATTCAACCGTCGCACAACTCGTCTGGTTGATAAGAAGGACGAAATAATTCAACTGTCATGTCTGATCTAACTTAGAACTCAAAAAGCTCATTTAGTGCCTGAGATTAGGCAATTGTATTTCTTTCATATCATACATGCATAAACAAGGACAATAGCACTTGCAACAAACCCCAGCAAGCTTCGACTCATTTACAATACCCTGCACATATTCATACACACCTCAGAAAACCCCATGCAGTGCCGCAGCCATATACATATTCATACACACCTCTCTCCACACACACGCACACATATTTATATATTTTGTACTATACTAGCCTTCATACACGTGCTCATGTGCTTGCAAAAGTCATTTTTTGAATCATGGCATGCTACGTGTGACTCACACATTTTACATGTATTTATATGCGTAAATTGACAAAAGAAAAATCAAATATTTGAAGTAAATGAATAATCTTAAATCATGCTTGAAGAAATCTCTCATAAACCAATTAAAACAACTGAATTCACATAATAAAATCGATCTCTATAGAATGTACATTAAGAATAGAGAAAATGATATTTAATAAACAATTGATTGAATCACAATATTGCTAGCCCATTGTAAGGCTAAGCCCACCCCCCTTAGTGTAGATAATATCGTTTGTTAAAAAAAAATCATTTAATAACTAATTTAATCATATTATTATCTGCGTGCAAAAGAATTTTTAATAACCGGCATTACACGCCTCTTAAGATGTTTTAAACGTGTTTAAAAATAGAGAAAATAATATTTAATAAACAACTGATTGAATCAAATTATTGCTAGCATAGTGTGAGGCTTAGCCCACCACCTCCCCCCTTAGTGTAGATAATATCGTTTGTTAAAAAAAATTAAAAAAAAACAATAATTTGACAACTAATTTAATCACATTATTATCCGCGTGCGAAAGATCTTTTTTTATAATTGACATTACACGCCTCTTAAGATGTTTTGAACATGTTTTAAAATAGAGAAATTGAATCACATTATTGCTAGCCTATTGTGAGGTACTAATTAAAAAAAACAGCACAAAAAGATTATTAAAATGACGAAGCCATTTTTTGAATCATGGTGTGCTATGTGCGACTTACACGTTTTAAATGTATTTATATGCTGTAAATTGACAAAAGGAAACACAAATATTTGAAGTAAGTGAATAATCTTAGATCAATAGAATTTTACGGCTTAATTTTCATGTATTGCATAATTGGGAATATAATACATACAATCCTTGTTCTCCAAGGCAAACTAAAAAGGACATAAGAAATATCCTTCCTAATAAAGGACTCTAATATTTACACAATATTTACATTCCTATTCTAAACCAACTCATGCAACACTCCCCCTCAAGTTGGAGCATAGATATCACACATGCCCAACTTGATAAGTGAGTCACCAAAAACTCTACTACACACGGCACGAGTTAGGATATCCTCAAGCTGCTCTTCTGAGTTCACAAATGGTACTGACACAATCTTATTCTCGAGCTTTTCCTTGATGAAATGTCGATCAACCTCCACATGCTTCATTCTGTCATGTTGTACAGGATTCTCTGCAATTTCTCGTGCCGACTTATTGTCACAATACAACTTTATAGCCTCATTTGGTTTGAAACCAAGACCCTAGAGCAACTTACGTAACCAAAGAACTTCACACACTCCATGCGCCATACCTTTGAATTCGGCCTCCGCAGAAGACCTAGACACCACATTATGTTTCTTGCTTCTCCAAGTAACCAAATTTTCACCAACGAACGTAAAGTGTCCAGAAGTAGAACGCCTATCAGTCATATCACCTGCCCAATCAGCATCAGTGAACCCCTCAATTTTTAGATGACCAGAATTTCTATATAAGATTCCTTTCCCTGGGGCCGACTTTAAATACGCCAAGATACGCATAACAGCAGCCATATGATCTATACTTGGTGAGTGCATAAATTGACTCACCACACTCACTGCATAGGCTATATTTGGACAGGGATGAGCTAAATAAATTAGTCTTCCTACCAGCCTATGATATCTGCCTTTATCGACGGGTTCTTGATCCGGATAAATCCCTAAATGATGTTTCTCCACAATAGGTGTATCCACAGGTTTGCACCCAAGCATACCTGTTTCCTTTAACAAATCAAGAACATACTTCCTTTGAGACAAGAAAATACCTTTGGACGAATGAGCAACCTCAACTCCTAAAAAATACTTCAAGTCACCCTAACTCTTCATCTCGAACTCAGCCGCAAGGTTCTTCTCTAGTTTGATAATCTCATCTAAATCATCCCCTGTTATTATCATATCATCCACATAAATAATTAAAGCTGTTACTTTACCGTTCATTCGTTTCACAAATAAAGTTTGATTATAATGACTCTGATGATACCCATTCTTTCCCATGGTCTGAGTGAATCTTCCAAACCATGCACGAGGTGACTGCTTTAGCCCATAAAGAGACTTCCGCAATCGGCACACTCTAGTTTTTCCTCCATTATCATATCCTGGAGGAAAATCCATATACACTTCCTCCTCCAAATGTCCATGAAGAAACACATTTTTTTTTACATCAAACTGTTTCAATGGCCAATTCAAATTTGCAGCTAATGAGATGAGAACTCGTACTATATTCATCTTAGCTACTGGAGAAAAAGTTTCCTGGTAATCAACACCATACATTTGAGTATATCCTTTTACTACAAACTGCGCCTTATACCTATCGAGTGAACTGTTAGCTTTGTATTTAACTGTAAAAACCCATTGGCACCCAACTGGCTTCTTCCCTTTCGGCAACTCTACTACTTCTCATGTATTATTTTTCTGTAATGCCTTCATCTCTTCATACATTGCTTCCACCCATTCTCGACTCTTTAAAGCTTCCTCTACTCGAGTTGGCACTTGAATTGACTCCACATTGTTCACCCAAGCTTGACGTTTAGGTGAAAGGTTTTCACACGACACATAATTTGTTATGGGATACTTTACGTTGCCTTCTGGAGAGAACCTGTTTGGAGGTACACTACGATTTTGCCTTGGTGGCAGTTTATATGTACTTATAACATCATTAGTTACATGAACATCACTAGTACTTACCTCAAGGATATTAAGAGAAGACGTATTAGACGATGGCACGATTGAGCTAGAGAGAGGAGGGAAGCTTCGGCACAAATCTCATGGCTGCTAGCTTCGGCAGATGCTTGCGGTGAGGCTAGCTCGGCCTCGGTAGCAATTGAGGGATAAAAGCAAAAGAAGAAAAATGTGTGTTTGGCCAAATTAAACAAATTAAAAGAAAAATGAGGGATAAAAAAAATGACTGTACAAAAGGAGAAAAGAAGTGTGTCTATATCATGTATTACAAAGTAAATAACTAGTACATGCTAAAGACAAGAAGAGAAACAAAGTTCTGTAGCATAAAAAACTCCCATCAAGGCTTAGTCTGCAATAAGGAATGAAAGATAGATGAACAAAACTATACATCAGAGCTCAGTCATCGAACTACTATCATTGCCTACCCTTTGACACACTTCAAATATGGTAAAGAATAAAAGTATGACTCATCAACTCCAGTTGCAATAATTAAGTGCACTTGTAGAATTGGCAATAAATCCCAGCATTGACAAAAATACATGATGCTTGTTAAATGATAGGGACAAACATATTGAAAACAGAGAGATGAACTAATGTCTCAACTGTTGTATTGATAAGCTCAAATCTTAAACTTCCCCAAGAGGTAGGAAGAGAAATATCCTCCAAATCCTGATGATGATACTAGAAAACTTCCATCAAAGTTTGGAATCAAACCATGAAAGGAAACAATTGGAGTTAAGTCCCATAATAAGACGAAATAGGCGAGGTAATCCAACTATTGTGCAACAGCTAATTCAGAGGACTCACATGGTCATTTGGATTAGATTGGATCACAAACATTAGAACATAAATCATTCACATAATTAACCATTGTGCCTATGCTAACTCCGACTTAGAAAGTTCGTCTGGTTAACTCAGAACTCAAAATACTCACCTGACAGATGAAAAAAATGGTGCCTTAAATTAGATTAAAAGAAAAACTAACGAAAAGAGCTTGAAAACTTTCCTTTTAACGAAAAGCCACTTTTAAAGGTATAGTGAATAGTGACAGTTAAAGGTAAAAAAACAGTTTTTTCGTTAAAAGTAAACAGTACCGGGGGTGTTTTATTAAACATCCCTAGATTAAATTGATTAACACATCACATAACATTGTTATGTATATACTTGTATTTCATTGATTTCATACATACACATGGACAATAGCACTTGCAAGAAACCTTGCAAGCTCGGACTCTATTACAATACCCTGCACAGTACATTTTCTTAGTATACAGTCCTGAAATTATATATTCTAAAATTGAAGGGTGGGAGGCACTGTAGCGGCCTCATTCTTTGCCACTCAATTTCACTTTATTTACAATAATGCCGGCCAAATTTGCCTGGGTTGGGAGGTTAATTCTCAAAATTTCAGAGGGTGATTTTGTCCATATGGTTAAGGACGGAGCCACTCGATTTCACGCTATTTACAACAAAGCCTTCAGGTTTGGGCTGATATTGGGGCTGGGTTGGAAGGGCAATTGTGTCCTGTGCGTTTGAGACGGATTGGGGTGGGTAGGTTTGCTATCATTCAGTGAGGCTGATAGGATTGTAGGGCAAACAGGAGGCCATGTCGCCTCTCAGATAGAGATAGAGAGAGAGGGAGAGAGAGACGGGGACAGAGCGAGAGAGAGGGATTTCAGGGATTTGCAAATCCTTCCTCTTCACACAGAAGCTCTGCAAATTAGTAGGCCCAGCCTCTAGCTCTCATCCCCAGATCCCCTTCATACTGCAAATGAATTCCTTCCCCTTCAGTTCCTCCGCTCTCAAACCTCACATTCTTCCTCTCACAAATACCAACGAAGAACATGATCAAGGACACACAGGCGCCCCAACGCCTCCATTTTCCGGCGAAACATCACGACCAAACCACCACCACTCCCTTCATTCTGCTCAGGACACACAGGCGATTGCCTTTCACTGTGCAGTGGCTCCGACACTGTTCATTGGCTTCTCCTACAAGGCAGCAGGGGTATGCAGAGATCATAATAGATGGGCTTTTTTATTTTATTTTTACATCATTTACATAATGCTCTTAAATTTCAATTATACATAACATGGAGTAAGGTTATAAGTTATAACTCATCATCATCAACATCGTATTTATAACAATGTTGCAAAATGCATTCTGATTATCAGGTATATCAATATGGAAGAACTAGAGCAAGTCCTCCATTAATACGGCTTCCATGGTGAATTTTAATCTTTCTAGGTACACCCATATCTATATCCCAAACAACTGTTATTATGTATCAGTTTGTTAGAGTCAACAAATGTTAGAGTTAATTTATATAATTTATTTTTTGCTTTCCAGGTACAACCATATCTCACTCCCTCTGGTACTCTCTCTCTCTCTCTCTCTCTCTAAAATCTCTGTTGGGTTTCTACCAATATGTCAATTTGTATAATTTATTTTTTGATGTGACTGAGATTTGGTGCATTTGATTTGGGTTATGGTTTGAGATGTTATTTGGAAGATTTCATTTTTGAGTTGGATTCATGGTTTTTGCTTAAGATCTCTTTTTTTTAATTGTCGCTGTAGCTTGCTGTGCATGTGATATTTTCTTCCATGTCCAATATTATCCAAATTCATTACTGCATTTCAAGAGCTTGCGACTTATAACTTCGCTCCCAACTCCCAAGTGAGTCTTAGATATCAAATCACCCTAATACCCTTTCTAAATACGTTAAATGGTGAAAGTGAGAAATGGTGAATCAAAATGGTGGTGTGGTACATCATGTAGAATCTTTTTGGTGAATTCAATTTGTCTTTTTTCTTCCCCTTTCTGTTAATTTAAATTGGGATTGGCTACTGATTTGTTTTTCCAGATTAGGAGTAAAAGAGAAATCATGTGCATTTCACTGTTTTGGAGCATTGCAAATAAATACAGTACACAATCAAATTAGGAAAAGATAAAGGAACATGCTTGATGACTGATTGGTTTATGGCTTAGTAGTATTATTTGTGGTGTAGATCATGGTTTTCAGGTCTTTTACAATTTTAGTGGTTGTGCTTAAGGGTAGATGATGATGTAGGATGGAGATAGTTTTTAGAGCATGCTGGATATACATTCGTTAGAGTACATTAAAGTAGTTTTGTGTTCCTGTGAGGTATTTGGTATTCCTCATCGCTGAAAGATATTCTTGGGGACGGAGAAGACGATGGTGGCACGGCAGAGCATGACTGGGATGTTGAGAAATTGGAGCTCTTCTGGGGCCATATCCATTTGGATTTGCAGGGTCTGATTGGAGGAAAAGAAACGGAAAAAAAAAAGGCTTTTGGATTGATGTGGTGTTTGATTTTATTTAACTTTTATTCCTGCATGTTTTTTTTTTGTTTTTTTAATTTATTGAATTAAAACTTTTTCGATTTAATATTTGGTTTGCATCAGGGGAGGTAGTTACTGTCATATGACTCTATGACAGTATGTAATGTGGCATTTTTCTCCTAATTTGCTTTGTACTGTGATTTCTTTCTTTTTGATATTGGAAATGTTGGTTGTAGTAAGGAAATAATGAGTTTCAACTGTATACGAGTTAGGTTCAATAGTATACAACTCAGTTTTTGAATAACACTCGGGTAGTTTTCGAATAACAATATTACTAAATAGTTTTCTAAATGCCAATTACAGCTCTAAATTTTTTCTTAAGTGGAGTGTTCTTACTAATGTAGCATTTTGTTAGCACATCTGTGTGTTTGAAGATGATATTTTTTATTGCTATACTTATTTAGTGTTGATGGAATGATGTTTGGAGCACTTAAGACCTGCCCACTCTGCTCTGGTTTTCTTCGATATTCTGGAGGCATGTACTTGTGCCAAGGCTACCTATCGGCATGGTGTAAGCGTTCTTACTCTACTTAGGAACCTGAACGTCTTGAAGGGAAGTGGAAAATCCTTTAAGTTATGGAGAATCAATATGTTAATAAGGTATTCAACTATGGTTAATTTCATGTTGGTTTTGCTAGACAAGTTATGAATTGAGTTTTATTAATTTATTTTATTTGCAATGGTTTAAATCACAAAAGCTTGCAAAACCTGTGCGGGTACTGCCTCCATTAACACCTAGCAAGCCTTCTGGTGGTCAAGGCCAATCTCAGTTATCTAACAGTACAAGCTTGGCGGATTTAAAAGTTGCTTTTTGCGGAGTACCAAAAGAATCAACGGTATGGTCTTTTTGTTCATTTTAATTTGCATTTAGTTCTTATTATCTGTGGAATTATCATCTTTTTTTCCTTAATGTCAGTTCTGTCTATCTATTTCATTGAGGGTGATATTGCAGGAGGAATGGAGTAGAAAATTGAGGGTGTAGCTGGAGTGGTTCATTCAAAGATCAAGAAAGGCATGTGTTTTTCATGGACATAATTTTGATTTAGTGCTTTCTTTGGGTTGCGGCTGTATCAGTAAAAGATGCATAACTTTAGTTATTCTTGCTTAACAGATTAGCTTAACAAGTTAAAGTGCAGATGCTAATTGCTTAGTTGTGAGTGGAGCATTTGATGATGATGCTGAGATGAGAAAAGCAAGGTTAAGCTGCTATTAAATTGCTGGTCTTGACTCTTGGGTATGTTTCTATCTTGGTTCCTTTTTATCTGACTAGATTAAGTTATGTTTTCAGGAGGATGAAATTACCAATCATTAGGGAAGATTATCTGGTTGATTGCTTTAAAAGACAGAAAAAGCTTCCATTTGATATTTACAAAGTCGAAGCTCTCGATGAGTCCTCTAGCATGTTCACTGTCAAAGTGAAAGGTCAAAGTTCTGTTCATGAATCTTCTGGTCTTCAAGATACAGGACATATTCTTGAGGATGGAAAAACCATCTAGAACACAACTTTAAGCATGTCTGATTTGTCAACTGGTGTTAACAAGTGTGTTCAGTTTATTCTATCTTTCTTGCTCACATATTTGAACTCTTTATTTTAGTGCCTATTATCTCAATAAAAGTTTATAATATGCGATAAAAATTCTTATTTATAATTCTCTCTTGCTGTCTCTCTTTTCTATGTAAAGTTACTACATTCTCCAAATTATACAAGATGATAAGAGTTCAAACTGCTATGTGTTCGGTAAATGGGGACGAGTGGGGAATGATAAAATTGGAGGAAGCAAACTGGAAGATATGGTGGAATCAGATGCGATCCATGAATTTAAACGTTTGTTCCTTGAGAAGACTGGGAATTCGTGGGAAGCACGGGAGCAAAAACAAAATTTTCAGAAGCAAGCTGGAAGATTCTTTCCATTGGATATTGTACTGCTTCTTCTTTTCTTTCATTTATATTTTCCTGAACTCTATTTTTTGTTCTTAAATTAATATCTGACTAAAACTTGGATTTTTCAGGATTATGGAGTTAATAAACAGGTTTCCAAAAAAAACCAAAACAATGCAGACAGTAAATTGGCTCCTCAGGTAGCAGAATTGATGAAGATGCTTTTCAATGTTGAAACGTGCAGGTTACACAAGTTCTCTTCTTTAAATGTTTGTTTCTCCCCCACTCCGTCTTTTTATTTATCTATAACTGTGAGACTGAGAACTAAGTTTTGCAGAGCTGCCATGATGGAATTTGAGATAAATATGTCAGAAATGCCACTTAGAAAACTGAGTAGAGCCAACATCCAAAAGGGTAAACCTTGAAAAGAGAATCTTTTCAATTTTCTGCAGCGCTCAAATTATATTATATTATATATACACTAAAAGAGAAACTGAATTACTGTTCATAGAGCAGTGTGATTCTGTTTTTGCCCCTCTTTCATTTTTGTTATTTCAACTGTGCTGATTTCTATGTTTAAAAATATCGGGATAATGATAAAATCTGGGGTTGTAATAAGTAATTTTTTTGTTTGTTCTTTATCGTAGAACTATATATTGGAATTGGATTGGGTGTTGTTGCTGGTGCTGTACTCTTCATGGATATTTAGGAGGTGTCGAGTGATTTACTGTGTCTAGGCCAGCTAGCTCATGGAGATCTTCGTGGATGGTAAGCAATGAAGCTTTGAGATCTCTATTTCTTTTTGTTTATAAGATTTGATTTAGTTTCTTAGTTTTGTCCAAATTGTATGTTTACTGTTCTTCATAGCTTAATTCTATTTTTGCTGAACTAGGTAAAAGATTGTATGTTAGTTTGATTAGGGTGGAAATTTCGTATTTCTGGTGATCTAAATTTTTGTTCTTTTTGTTTTTTTTTGAGTGATTCCAGTGATCATTGAATGAAAGCGTGCTGTTCAAAGCATGAAATTTGGTATTACTTTAGTCTAAAGAAGGATTTCAATTGCACTGTTTGAATGAACAGTGTTGTAACCGAATTTCAATTTATTTACGGCCATGACATTGCTTTAAAGAATGGGCTTTGTGGGTTTGGATGGGATTTGAGGGATTAGATTTGGGGTTAAGTTTTTGCTGTTTGCAGAGAGATGAGGGGTGTCCGAGAGAGGATTTAGGAGATTTGGTTTAGGGTTTGTAGAGAGAGAGAGAGGGGGAAGATTTAGGCGAGGGATTTCAGGGATTTGATTTAGGTTTTCGTTTCTGCCACTTGCAGAGACAGAAAGATGGGACAACGGTGAGAGAGATGGGGATGCAGAGAATCAAAGCGACTCTTTTGCCCCCTTCGATCCAAATCCAACGAACGGGATTAGGGGCGTTTTGTCATTCAGCAACCTGGGGGGTTCGATATTGTCAAGGGTTTTCTGGGATTTCTGTCCCTTGCACAGAGAGAGAGAGGTGGGAGAAGTATGGGTGGCGTTGAGGGTTTTTTAGGATTTTGTCCATTGCAGAGAGATGGAGGTGGGAGAAGTATTGGTGCTATCCCCAAGGTCCACCTCTTTCTCTATCCTCTTCCCTCTCCTCTCTTAATTCTGATTTGTGAAGGAGCCCTTGCTTTTCCTTGAGCTGATGTCGTCTTACTTGATGAACGACAGCCCATTTTGGTCTGTTAATTTTGCGATTGCAGTTTATTTTTGGGAATTGATTGATGGGTTTGGTTTCAGGAGTGGGGGTTGCGTCTGATCTCTGGGTTGAATTGATTGATGGGTCGATATTTCTAACATTTTTGTTTACTTTTTGGTCTGTTGGTGCATGTTTCCTCTTCAGTTTTCTTTCTTAGAAAGCTAAACCACCACTGCTCTCAAGTTGTCTCTTGCCAATCTCCTCTTCTCTGCACCTCCTCCGAAACCCCTCTGGTAAAATTCATCCCCAATTGTATTTTCTCTCTCTTTCTGCGCATTTCAAAAAGTTTCAGTTTTTCGCGTTCTTAAGCTATATGTCTCTGAAAGCACCATAATTTTGTGTTTAATTTGGATTTTTTGTGTTGGGAATTCTGAATTTTGTGTTTAATATTGATTTTTGTGTTTTGAATTTTGAATTTGTAGCCTAATCTTCCAGCGGAGTTACAACATCCAAATTTGCATTTGTGTATGTAATGACAACAACCCATCCAAATTCTACATTTTTCCAATAAATTGTGTGAGAAAAATGAATTATGAGGAAATTATAATAAATTGTGTGAGAAAAATGAATTATGAGGAAATGATAGCAAATTGTGTCAGGCTTTGGCCATCAAATTCCCCATACAGGTGATTAATCATTTTCCCATCTGTGCTCAATTTGGTTGATGAGAAAATGATTAAATTGTATTTTTTTTATTTGTTTATTTGGTGGTTGAATTGTGAGTATGGACTATGTATTAATTTATATTTTTTGGGGGGATTTTGGATACAAAGGTCATTGCTGGCTGAGATTACTGTGAGTTCAACATTTGTTTTTCTTATGATTTTAAGGCTTTTAGATTAAAAATGTTAGCTTCAATACCTTGATATATGATCGAGTACTAGATTGGGAAATGACACCAATAAAATCTGGGAGTACAGTGACTAAGTCTTACTTCGTTCTTTATCGTAGCATTATAGATTCGAATTGGATTTGGTGCTGTTGAAAGTTGAATTTTTTTTTAAATATATAAAGAGAGAAAATATTTAATACCTGTGTAAAACATGATTGGATGATAATTCGGCGTTGGGTCTTTGTGTATCATGCTTTTGTTCTTATTTATTGTGAGAGTAATTTTGGGTTTTAAATTAACTTATGTTTTGGGGATTTTGTGGGAGTCGGTTTTTATTGGAGAATTTATTATTATTTTTTTCTCTTTTAGATTTTCTTATGATCTTAATGTGTTTGTTTCATTTTCCTTTTTCTCTCCTCTCAAACCTCTCAATCTCTTATTACTTCAAGGTCTCGAAAGGGTAATCGTCGACGCAATTGGAGCCGCAGAAGCCTTAGGCGAGTTCAATTGCAGACGCCTTTACTAACTTCCAACATCTTCTGTTGCCCATCGCCAATGGGAATCCTATCTCTCTGAGGGCGCGGGACATGTAATTTTTTTCATGCAGTTTTTATCTGGGTATTTTTTTAGTGGCTGCCATTGTGTGATGATCCAGGTAAAAAGTTTGATTTTTATTTTTATGTTTACAGGCTATATCTAATGTTGATGCTTTGCTGAAGAAGTATGGGGCTGACATTACAGTTAGGGTAAAGGTATTATATTGTCTCTTAACTGGATAGATTTTTATAATTTCCTGGATCTACGGTCACAATGCTTTTTATAATTTCTTAGATCTATTCTTTTTGTTCGTTATGATTATGTTGAATGTTTTTAAAGTTAAATGTGCCTTATTCATGAAGTTAAGGCTGATGTATTCAAATCCCGCAGCATCGCGCGGGCATATTACTAGTTAAAACTAAAAATAAAAAAAGATTAAAGAAGCAAACCTTATTGGTCTTATTGGTTTATGATATATACACATCCTACTATATATATGCTTATGAACATATGAAGCACAAAGAGTACCTTGTGCAACTTTATTTGCCAAGCCACCTCCTTTGGTCTCTATGCCTTCAAGTTTGATTTACATCATGCACCACTGAGACGAAGGCAATGTTTCCCAGAAATTTCCATCCGCGAAACCACAGCCGAAACCCCGTGATCTGCCACCACCGGAAGATCAAGCGACATGGCTGCCTCCGTCCATATCGAGTCATCAAACACCGGAAAGCTCTCGCTCATGTTCCCCAAGAATATCCCGTCCATGCCTTCATTGTTCACACCACTATTCGTATTCTCCTCCACTTTCATGCCCCCCTGCCCCGGCTGGTTCTCAGCCCGGCGAGAATTATAGTTTCCGGGGGGCTGATCCACCTTCACATTCGCAGAAGTATTGCAAATAACAGGTACTGCAATGACTTTCACAAGAGCAGCATAACATGCAGGATTAGTTCCAGTACCTGATAGATTGTTCTGCACAAGGGTTTGGTTGGGAATTTGAGGTGGCACTCCGGGATTGGCTGACGAGGGAAATACTTGATGCTGCTGGTGCTGGTTCAATTGATGGTGATATTTGGGGGCTTGCTGATCTGGCAAATTGAGGTTCGCCCGGAACCGTAGAGCTTCCGGGCGGCGGCATCATAAGCCAGAGCAGCCTCATAGGAGGTGTCGAAAGTCCCGAGCCAGAGCCGGGCGCTGCGGTGGGGCTTGCGGATTTCCGCCACCCATTTCCCCCACGTCCTTTGCCTGACGCCCTTGTAAGTGCGCATAGCGTTCTCCGGCCCTCCTTTCCCCCTCATGCAACCCTTCCTCGAGCTTCCCTGCGCTGGCTTCTTCTCCACAACCCCAACACTGCTACTTCCAGCAACTATCGCCGAGTTCGACATTGTGAGAAATTTTTGAGAAGAATCGAGGATTTTTTTCCTGATTTTTATTTTTATTTTTTTTATAATTCGGCTGGTGAGTTTGAGAAACCATAACCCGTAACGTGGCTTGTGGAGGACGGCAAATATGACTGAAACGTGGCTTGTGGAGGATTAGGACTTTGAATGCTTGGCATGGTGACCAGGGGATATCGTGTCCATGGCTAGCCTCACTGTTTAGATCTCTAATACACGGTTGGCTTACACCTTTGTTTGCTTTCTTGCTCAGGTGGCAATCGGAGAGGAGCAAAATTCCAGTTTTGCTTTCTCATTTTTATTTATTTTTAATTAAATCCGAAATACAACTACATAGAAAATTCACGTCGGATCTTTAACTCAGAGATGAATTGTAATGAATGAATAACACTAGGAGAGAGAAGTTTTAAACTATACTAAAAACTAATTGAGTATGTCTTTCTGAAGTTACTGGAAGTTGAGATAAAGGATAATGGATGAATAAAAGTAAGAGAGAATCTAAAAGGTACATAAAACCTTTCTGAAGTTGACTAAAAGTTGAGATAAGTGAGAAATGAATGAATAGTAGGAGAGAAAATTCTTAAACTATACACAAAATTGAGCATGTCTTTTTGAAACCTGGAAGTTAAGAGAAAGCTTAAAGGGTATAGAAAATTTACTGAGCATATGTCTGAATAACAGTAGAAGAGAATATTCTTAAACTATATAGAAAACTTACTGTCTTTCTGAAGCTAACTGAAAATTATAAGCGAGAAATTAATGGATGAATAAGATTAGGAGAGAAAATTCTTAAACTGTATAGAAAACTGAGTGAGCATGCTTTTGTGAAGCTAACTGAAAGTTGAGATAAGTGAGAAACTTGTTGACAGTTGAAATAGGTGTTTGTTTATAAATTTTTTCACCTTTTATTTAAATAACAAGATAAACATGTTCATTTTGTCATTTTTTTTCAAAATATGCGGAAAAGAAAGTGTTTGGGATTTATGAAGGGATTTTTTTTTCTCTCTCTATGGAAAGGTTAAACTTATGTTAACATTACAATGAAATCAACGTGGGATATTAAGTTATAAAATTAGACTCGAATCTCGTGGATGTCGAATTTCATGCCGGACAACATCTCTCAGATTAGCAATTCCTATGAAATCTTGATCTCTAAGAACAAGGAGGAGTCTCAGAAACAGTAATTCCTTTATCAAGAGACAGACCCAATCCCTGCGTAGTCTTGCAAGCCAAAATTAAAATGTCCACAAGAACATGACGGAAACCCCTACCCCAAGCTACGGTGATACTGTTAGAAGGCTCCAAGCAACTCGACTGCCATCAGCGCGCAACAGATATCCAAAATATTAAGAGATAAAGGAGAGTGAGAATAGTGAATAATTCAAGATCAAACAATAGTCTACAAGCACCCTCTTTGCAAAGTACGGATAAGGCTGCACGATAGACGTTCCCCCTCTTGCCCAACCCTTGCAAAGCGGGAAGCCTTGTTAGCTTCGAGTCACCGTTCATCAATATTCGCTTGATGCTTCTGTGATTTTTGCGCACTATGAAGGTCATAAAATTCAAATTACAGGGCAATAATTCCTACACCAGAACACCAACGAGGAAGAGTTATAATGTCGTGCTTCCTGAAATTATCACCTTCGCCTTAATTTGCAACATCTGGTTTATATTATTTAGAGTGACAATAATCTACGGTGTTTTATTATTCTAGTTTCTGTTTTATCTTTTTTGTATCAGAATGTACAAGGCATTATTTGTCCTCTTATTCCCTAGAGGCATGCCGGCTTGAATAAAAGAAACACGTTGAACGGAGGAAATAGACCTACCTCTAGGCTCTTACTCTAGTCCCACATCGAACAATACTATTACTAACACAGCTGCTTATAAGATGTTTCAACACACAGTTATATTGCCGAGCCTAGCAGCGTGGGCTTGTAACTAAGCAGGGCATTAAGGTGATTGATGGAAGTGAAGCCTGACCCAGGTGGGTAAAAGTGTTTGAAATCTGTTCACAAACCATCGTATGAGGTGTGAGGTCGCATTAAGCACGCCCTATGCCACTCGGGTTAGTAGGGCACCCCACTCTCTAAAGGTGGGTAGCAAACCAACATCGAGCTTTAGGCCGGGGCGTGATGGGGTACAACAGCTGTCCGGCTGCCCAGATCCCGCAGATGATGAATGCCTTTACCTAGCGTGCTGCCTGGCTCGACTCCCCATCCTACAACCACTTTTTGCCAATCATCCTAACTTTTTATTTTTGCCATATTGCCTTGTTCACCTTCCTTCCCTTGCTTCTGGGCTACCTCAATTCATTGAGTCATCTCAGCCTTTGAGGTTGCCAACTTAAATATCTATCAAATAACTCAAACAAAGAAGCACACAACTCAACTCCGGAGAATATTCGAAACTAGCTTAAAACAGGATGCAATTCGAAGCGAGGATATTTGGAGTATGTATTGCCAAGCGTAACTTATCAAATTTTATGCCTAAACAAAGTGAAAAACTACACGACAACATCTCTCGGCTTAGAAATTCATATCAAATCGTGATCTCTAAGAACAAGGAGGAGTCTCAGAAACAGTGATTCCTTTATCTAGAGACAGACCTAATCCCTGTGTAATAGTCTTGCAAGCCAAAAATAAAGCTTCCATTTCCATTGGGTTACAACAGCAATTCTCTACAAGAACAAGCTGAACAACAGCAAAATCATGTCATTAAGAACATGACGGCTGCCCAGATCCCAAGCTATAGAGAGACCATAAAAAGGCCCCAAGCAACTCGACTGCCATCAGCGCAAAACAGATATGCAAAATATTAAAAGGAGAGAGAGGGGAGTGAAAAGTTGTGAATAATTCATGATCAAACAATCCATCATGAGTTTGAAAATTGAACTTTTTTACTGAGATAATCTCTGTTTAACCTTTACACAAATTCAAGACAATCGATCAACAGTTGAAATTTATCAATATTCTCTTGATCCTTCTGTGATTTTTGCTTACTACGGATGTCATAAAATACAAATTATAGGGCTATAATTCCTACACCAGAACACCAACGAGTTAGAGTTGTGATGTTATGCTTTGAAAACACGTATGCAAATTAACAAACTAAGTACTGTTAGCACCAAATTCACCCTTGTCTTGCTAATTAATTAACCAATTTCCTCCATAGTTTTGATCATCTTATGTTTATTCAACAGCCAGAACCAGGAACCTTTCACCTGCAGCTCCATCCCAATAATTACAGGATCTCCATCAACAAGACATAGGCTCCCCCAACAAATAGTTGTATCAAAACAACGGGGCTGACCACAAATTTCATCAACTCGTTTTTAGTCTTTTTCTCTAAATCATACCAGAAAAACCTACGACAGTCCTCCCTCAAAAAGAGACAAACAAGAAACCATCATACATTCATGTTCCGTTGCATGTTCAAGGCCTTAAGGTTGCACGAAAAATGCGTGCTCCCTTCCAAAAGGGAATCTGAAGCATGTAATTAATTTTATCTATAATTGGTTGTCCTCGTACGAGGCTTATGAGTTTTGAGTTAGACGAAGTGTGATGGTTCGATTATTTCGTCTATCTTGTCTTTCTATATTAACTAGGTGAGCTTTTTTGAATTTTAAGTTAAATCAGGTGTGACAGTTGAATTATTTCGTCTGTTTCATCTTTTTATATTAACCAGGCGAGCCTTTTGAGTTCTGAGTTAGACTAAACACGACGGTTGAATTCTTATATCTATTTTGACTGAGTACATATGAGAACTATCCTTGACTCACTTTCTTTGAGTAGGGTAAATAATGAAATTACGACTCATCAACTCCAATTGCAATAAGTGCACTTGCTGAATAGTCGATAAATCCCAGCACTGGTAAAGATACTTGTGGAATAAAAGGGACAAACATGGCTTGAAAACAGATCCAACAGAGATAGGTATGAATTACTTGTGGATAAGCTCAAATGTTAAAATTCCCCAAGAGGCAGGAAGAGGAATCCTTCAAATCTTAATTATGAGACTATAAAACTTCCCATCAAAAGTTGGAATCAAACCAGGAAAGGAGATAATTGGAATTAAATTCCATAATAAGACGAAATAGGTGAAGTAATCCATCATGCCATAGCTAATTCAGATTACTTATGTGATATCACATATTAGATTGAAGAATAACCCATAAGATTCATAATGAAATAGAAAGACGAAATAGATAAAATAATCCAACTGTCGCACCTGATTTAACTCATAACTCAGAAGGCTCATCTAATTAATATAGAAAAACAAATAAACGAAATAATTCAACCGTTGCACATGGTCTAACTAAGAACTTATAACACTCACATGGTTGATAAGAAGGACAAAATAATTAAAATGTCATGTCTGGTCTAGCTTAGAACTCAGAAAACTCAGATTAGACTAAACTTGACAATTGTATTTCTTTCTTATCATACATGCATACACAAGGACAATAGCACTTGCAACAAAACCCTGCAAGCTTCGACTCATTTACAATACCCTGCACATATCCATACACACTGCAGAAAACCCCACGCAGCGCCGCAGCCCTATACATATTCTTACACACCTCTCTCCAAACCCCATGCAGCGCCGCAGCCTTATACATATTCATACACTGATACACACCTCTCTCCAAATACATATATATTTTGTACTATATACACTCCGCCCCCAACCCTACATTTCTGTACGTATATAATATATAGTATGTTCGTATGAAGCAATGAAGAGTTCGACTTTATTTTACAAGCCACCACCTTTATCTTTATACCTTCAGTTTTGATTTCCATCCACAAACCTGCCGGCGCCGAAAATGCCACGGTCTTCCACCACCGGAAGATCAAGCAACATTGTTGAAGAACATACATTGAAACAGTTTGGAAGAGTCAACATCGTTAGCTGCACTTTAATTAACAAGTTTTGACTGCCCTCAAACCATCTAGAGTTGCTGCGCAAGTTTTCACTCACCTGACATACCTAATGTTTGCATAAGTTGTTTTATGTCTAAATTCAAATGTAAAAGAGATTTTGGGGAAGGGTGACTACATAGCCTCGCCTCCTTAGCATGTCTACCAACAAATGGTGTTGCAATGCAAGGAATGATGCGGCAAGACGAGGCAAGACAAGGCGAGGGCGGTTTCTCCAATGACCACAAGAAACCAATTGCTTGTGTTTGAAGAGGAGTTCATTATAAATGAAATACGTAAGTGAATTCAACACACAATTTTTCTTCTGCTGCACACCCTGTATTAAAAATATTGAGGGATAAAAACAAAATAAGAGAGCGCAAAAAGATAAAAAAGTGTGTCTGGCCTACAGACTAAACAAATTAAAAGAAAAATGAGGGATAAAAAAAATCATGACCATACAAATGGAGAAAAGAAGTGTCTCGTATCATTTATTACGAAGTAAATAACTAGTACATGCTTAAGACAAAAAGAGAAACAAAATTCTGTAGCATAAGAAACCACGCATCAAGGCTTAGTTTGGCATAAGGAATGAAAGATGGATGAACAAAACTATATATCAGAGATCAGTCATCGAACAACTATCATAGTCTACCCTTTGACACACTACAAATATGATAAAGAATAATATTGTGACTCATCAACTCCAGTTGCAATAATTAATAAGTGCACTTGCAGAATTGGCAGTAAATCCCAACATTGACAAAAATACACGATGCTTGGTGGATGAGAGGGACAAATTAACATATTGAAAACAGAGATAGAGATGAACTAATGTCTCAACTGTTGTACGGATAATTAAGCTCAAACCTTAAGCTTCCCCAAGAGGTAGGAAGAGAAATCCTCCACATCCTGTTGATGATACTAGAAAACTTCCATCAAAATTTGAAATCAAACCAGGAAAGGAAACATTGGAATTAAATCCCATAATAAGACAAAATAGGCAAAGTAATCCAACTGTTGTGCAATAGCTAATTCAGATAACTCATATGGTCTCTCGGATTAGATTAAATTAGATAACTCACAAACATTAGAACAAAAATCATTGACATAATTAACTACTGTGCCTATACTAACTCAGACTCAGAAAACTCATCTGGTTAACTCAGAACTCAAAAGGCTCGCTTGACTAATATAGATAGACGAAAAAGATCAGCAAGCTCCGACTCTTTTACAATACCCTGCATATTACATTTTCTTAGTACACTCCTGAAATTAAAACTAAAAAAAAAAAGATTAAAGCGGCAAACCTTATTGGTCTTATTGGTTTATGATAATACAGCTAGAATGACCACGACAAAGCGCAGAAAAACTCATGCGGCGCCGCAGCCCTTTAGATATTTATACACACCTCCATTTATTTGTACTGTATATACACAACCTACTATGTTATGACATATGAAGCAGTGAAGAGTACCTTGTGCAACTTTATTTACCAAGGCACCACCTTTGATTTCCATACATTCAAGTTTAATTTACATCATGCACCACTGAGACGAAGGCAATGTTTCCCAGCAATTTCCATCCGCCGCCGAAAATCCCTTAATCTGCCACCACCGGAAGATCAAGCGACATGGCTGCCTCCTTCCATATCGAGTCATCAAACACCGGAAAGCTCTCGCTCATTTTCCCCCAGAATATTTCATCCACGCCTTCATTGTTCACACCACTACTCGTATTCTCCTCCACTTTCATGCCTCCATGCTCCGGCTGGTTCCCAGCCCGGCGAAAATTATAATTTCCGGGGTGCTGATCCACCTTCACATTGGCAGAATTAATGCAAATAACAGGTACTGCAATATCTTTCACAGGAGCAGCATAACATGCAGGATTAGTCCGAGTACCTGATAGATTGTTCTGCACAAGGGTTTGGTTCGGAATTTGAGGTGGCACGCCGGGATTGGCCGACGAGGGAAATACTTGATGCTGCAGGTGCTGGTTCAATTAATGGTGCTGATATTTAGGGGCTTGCTGATCTGGCAAATTCAGCTTCGCCTGGTAACCGTAGAGCGTTCGGGCGGCGGCATAATAAGCCAGAGCAGCCTAGTAATCGTTTGCCTGACACTTTTGTAAGTGCACATAGCGTTCTCCGGCCCTCCTTTCCCCCTCATGCAGCCCTTCCTCGAGCTTCCCTGCGCTGGCCGCTTCGCCGGCTTCTTCTCCGCAACCCCA